>JAPVLO010000019.1:18302500-18470000 GCA_027257055.1 Cephalopachus bancanus
CTTGGCAAAACACATCCTTCTCAAAGTCATGATTAGAGGTTAAAAGAGAAATTCCAGCCAGCCAGCCGTGAGAAGTGAGCGTTGATCTTCCAGAGATCTTAGGACGGACCCAAGGCAGGAAAAAAGAAATGCTCTCAGGAAAGAAGCTGTGAGTTTGGAGAGACACTTAGGGAGTTAGTCTGTAGTGAAAGGCCAGTCTGTGTACCTTTGCATAAACAGTGAGAGTGAGCAAGACTCAGAAGACAGTTCTCAGATACTTCATCCCCTCTATTGATCTGGGTTCTCCAAAGAAGCAGAACCAATAAAATATGTATAGATATATAGACATCAAGGAAGATTAACTCACATGATTATGGAGGCAGAGAGGTCCCACGATCTGCTATCCACAAGCTAGAGGCCCAGAAAAGCAGTGATGGAGTTCAAATTTAAGCCCAAAGACCTGAGAACCAAGGGGCTATGGTATAAGTCCCTATCTGAGTCTGAAGGTCAGAAAACCAGGAGTGCCAGTGCCCAAGGGATGGAGAAAATGAATGCCCCATCTCAAGCAGAGAGAATGAATTCACCCTTCCTCCACTGATTTGGGCCTTCAATAGATTGGACAGTGCCCACTGGCATTGGAGAGGACCATGTGTTTACTCAGTCTGCTGATTCAAATGCTAATCTATTCTAGAAGCATCCTCATAGACACACCCAGAAATGATACTTTGCCAGCTATCTGGACATCCCTTATCCAGTCATGTTGACACGTGCAATTAGCCATCACATCCTCTTCTCCATCAGAGGTGAGGCTAATACCTGTGATTTCTCCCAGACTCAGGCCAATTTTCTTCTCCATTTCTTCCTTTCTCCTCTCACAGCCCCTTACTTGCTTCCTTGGGTTGCAGGACTTACCATTCTGTGTGACGCTGTCTTTTTGTGCTTTACTTTGTAAGTTCTTTGAAGGCAGAGGCTCTAGCTTGTTGAATGAGTGTATGGATGGCTAGATAGAGAACAAGGCAGGATACAGAAGACAAACAAGAGAGCAAAGAGGAATGCACAGAGCTTCAGGGCTGGGCTGTGCAGGATGGATGGGCAGTGGGGAGGGCTGCCCAGCTGGGTTCTGACAGCTTTTCCTCATCTCCTCCCTTGCTCCCTCTTCATCTCTCCACAGACAGGTGATGACGTCCCTCAACCTGCAGGCCCAGAACAGTGGGATGGATTAGACAGCCAGCCCATGGGACAGTTTGAGACCATCAGCAGCAGAGGCAACTGTCCACTCTCACTCCTGGGGTTTGGAAAGCAGCCACTCATGGAGCTTGAGTGCCTACCCCCTTCTACCCAGGTCCTTTTTTTGTGAGGCACCCCCAAGGTCTTGTGCCCTCCCTACCTGTCCTGGTATGGGCTTACCCTCCAACCTGGCCCTTCAGATCTCACTTTGTGCCTGTAATTCACTCTTCAGGCCTGAGGATCATGATCCTCTGCCAGGGATGTTCAGGTCTCACCCAGGTCCTCTCAGCTTCTCCTCTAGGGACTGGATGGGGCTCCTTTTCCCCAAGCTAGGGGTCTCCTCACATGGGTGGGCACAGTAGCTAAAAGCACTGACAGCACAGTTCTAGGTTCAAATCCTGACTAACACTGGCTATCTCTGGGACCACAGGCAAATTAAGTAACCTCTCTAGGCCTGCTTCCTCCTCTGTTCCATAGGGCTGATCATGATACCTGATCAGAGGTAACAAGGTCACACAGGTAGATTCCTAATCCAGAGCTTTTGTCCTAGTGAGTGTTCAACAAAAACTGGCTGCATTGTTTTCATTGCTATTATCATTTGACATTAGTCCAGAAACATCAGCACTGCTTCCCTTGACCAGAGTCCTTTTGGGATGATTGTAGAACATGGCAGAGTTGATGACCCAGCTGTCATCTAGGAGGAGGTAATCAAGCCAGCACAACCTCCCCAGTGGTCAGAACCCTCTTCACTGATCATCCTCTCCACTGATGCTGTGGTTTTGAGATTCCCCAAATGTCACTCACTGACCCAAATTACAAGGCCAAAAAGGTCAGACATCAAACCCAGACCAAGCAAAACTCAGAATACTTAGCATATCCTTTCTCACTCTACCCCCATACACACACACACACACACACACACACACCACACACACACACACACACACACACACACACCAGCTCTGTGGAGCTCCAGGCCTCTGGGGCCAGGAATGCAAAAAGATCAGATGAGCAAGAATAGAGAGTAGCATACTGACCATGTCAGACGGCAGATTCCCACCCAAAAGAGGCAAAAGGAAAGCGTGAATTTTAGGCCTACGTGTGCCAAGACGGTATATGTATCTGATGGGAGTTGGGCAGGAACAGATGATGCAGGAGAGGGAAGGGGAAGCTGGGTTCATGCACACTCGCCAAGGCAAGCTGTCACCAGAGAACAAAGTGATCCAAAGGGCTGTGCACAGGGGAGACATCTCTTTTAGGAGGTGGAGGCAAGAGGAAATTGCTCAGAGGAACCTGCCTGTCAGACCCTCAGCAAATGAGCAGGAGGTCAGTTGCAACTGACCTCTTAGATATCCCCAAGTCCACCTTTGGAAGGAGAATGGAAGGAAGAACACCTCCTTCTCCTTCTCCCCTTCTTCCTCTGGACAAGGTGAGGGCAGAGACTAGTCCCCAACACCAGGAGTTGCTTTCCCTGACAACCCAAGAAGCTGCTGCTGCATCAGAGGGCGAATTACAGTCAGTTGGGCTCGTGTAGCCTCAGGCAGTGCGTAAGAGGGGAATCAGCACTGCATTAAAGGGAAATGAGTATTTGTTTTGAAATGTATTTAAAAGCTCTGGTTGGTTAATTATTTAAGGACCAGCGGGTATCTCAGCTGCCATGGAAACCTCTGGCTCTGAGATTCTTTTCAGGAGCCACTACACACCCCTGCAACACACACACATTTGCACATTCACACACACGCAAACATACCCGTGTGCTCACATGAGCACACTTGCTCACACACATATGGTCACACACATTTATTTACACAAACACACACACATTCATATAGACATATTTACTCACACACATAAATGGTCACACACACATCACACTCACACACACACATCCACACACCCATAGACGTTTGCACACTCACCTACATTCCCACACTCACATGCACACACTCTCAGTCACGCACATAGGTACACCCTCACAAATCTGTACACTCTCACGCTTGCAAACACACATTCACACTCATACTCACGCAGGGGTCTCTGAGAGCCCTCAGGAAAGATTATTGGGAAGTGCTGTATTTTCCTGCTCTCACTATCCGTGTAGCACTCAGAAGCGGCCCCAGAAGAGAAATCTCAAGACTTTTGCAAGATGTCCTGGGACATTTCTTCCAGCCCCACTGATTCTAAGCAGGCTGTCCTTTGCACATAGAGTGGGGCACAGCATGACTCCCTGTCTAAACCATGGTCAAGGGCCACTAGAGCAGATGGTGCCACTAACTGACTTTGTCACACCTGCCATGATTTTAGGGGAAAGGAAACAACAGAACAGACACAAAAGGGGTTGGAATGATGATAGAACTTACTGGCTGTGTGACTTTGGACATATCCCTTAGCCTCTCCGAGCCCTGATTTCCTCATCTGTCAAATGGAGAACATAACACTAGAAACACCTTTTATTTGGATGATCTCATTTAATCCTCTGAACAACCCTTGAAGCAGGTATCATTTTCATCCTTGCCCTGGTTCAGAAAGAACAAGGAACTTCCCCAAAAGGTACACAGATGAACCCAGGCAGTTCCCATGAGAACGTTAAAAGATGTGCAAGACACATAGAGAACCAGTCCTCCCTACGCCACACTGTACCTCCTCTGTCCTGAAGGATTTGGAAGGTTGCCCTACACTCCGGCCAGAAGCAGGTGGAGATTCTTACTGGCTACCAGGACAGAGGTTCTGGGCTTGGAAGGGAGTCAAGTCCAAGGCCTAAAGTTTTCCTTCAAAGGAACTTTCCCCGAGCTGGAGTGGCGCCTCTCATTCTTCCCTGCACGACTGTAGCACTGCACCACTGAACTACATAATTGCATATTTGTTCCTGTTGAGTCAAGAAATATTAGGGCCCAGTGTATAATTCCAGGCCTCCGGTACTGAAGATACTGCCATGTAACTACCAAATAAAAAGACAAATAATGTGACCAGGGCTGCAGCCCATGCCGCTCTGCTTAATTAATGGAAAATTTTATTAAAAGCAGGCAGAAAACAGTCCAACCTCTGATACCCAGCCTTCTCAGAGGGTCCTTAAGGGGATAAGAATACCTTCCAAATAAATCCAGCATCAGGTTCTACTAAAGGTGTTTCCTAACACCTTGTCTGTGTGCATTCTTGATGACTGTGTTTGCAATGGGGTGGGGCTGGGGCCATAAGGACACAACAAAAGCTCAGACTCTGCACCCAGGAAGATGGTGGACCAAAAGCCAGTGGGTCTTCAGATGCCAGAAACCTTCATCTTCCAGGGGGAAAACACATCCAGGTCAGGACAAGTCAATCAGAATCCAGGGAAGTAGAGAAAAATTGTTGTACACAAGGAGAGGTGAAGTCCAGATAAGCAATTTGTCCAGAATCACACAGACAGAAATTGTTGTGCAGAGAAAGAGCCCCAGAGTCTACACCTCAGAGGAAGGCAGGGAGGTGAATCTGACCAGCAGGGGAAAGCAGGCAGAGGCAAGCAGAACATGACACAGGGGACCAAGGGTACTTGAGCCTGGGACAAACAATGCACTGATCAAGGAGTTCTTTGTGCATTTCCTACCAGAGTCCCCAAAGAATCCAGTGCATGGCTGTAGGAAGACCTAAAACAGGAATGCACACTTTGGTTGCCTCTGTCCAAAAGGAGTGTGTACCTGGGAAGTGAACAGCAAGCACCCCAAGAAGGAAGCCCTGGTCAGGTGTGGAGTGCAGGGCAAGAGGACTTGACACAGAGGGTTATGTATTCACTGGTCACTTCTGTGGCCCATACTATGCACCGGGCAGGTGCTGAGGACGCTGCAAACATCAGCTCTGCCAGTCTCACAGTCCTGCCAAGTGTGTTCTGTTTCTACCTCTGTTTCACAAGTGAGGAAGCTGAGCATAGAGTGGGGATGCCGTTTGCCCAACATCACAGAGGGAGGAAGTGGTGGTACTGTCTGAGAGCAAAATCCAGCCATCTAGCCCAGTGTCTGGACATCATAGCCCAGAGAGGACCATTTGTGACACTCTATGTGGGAAACAGGGATATTGAAAGCATCCTCCCTGCTGACAGTAGAGACTCCTGGGATGTGGGTCAGCACTGGGCAGCAGAAGTAATCAACCCTGTCTCTCTCTCTCTCTCTCTCTCTCTCTCTCTCTTATATTTCTCTCTCTGTCTCTGACTCTCTTTCTCTGTCTGTCTGTCTGTCTCTCTCTCTCTCTCTTTTGCTCTCCCCCTCCATCTCTCTGCCTTTCTCCTTCTGTGTGTGTCTCTCTCTCTTTTTCCTTCTTTTCCTCTTTCTCTCTCTCCTTTTCTACTTTCTTTTTTCTCTCTGTGTGTCTCTCTCAAGATTACCCATCTCTCTCTCTTTCTTTCTCTTTTCATATTCCTTTCTCTTTCTCCATCTCCCTTTCTCTTCCCCCCTTTCCTGCTCCTCTGTTGTGTGTGTGTTTGTGTGTGTGTATGTGTCTCCTCGCTCCTTCCCTTCCCTTTCCCTTGTAAGCAACAGGAATAATGAAGGGTGAAGTGGATGAAATCTCTGGCAAATTAGTACAAATGTGTCTAGCTAGGATCTTCCTCAAACTTGTCTGGGACCGTCAGTGGCTCTTCTGTCTCTATTTGCACAGCTCTGTGTAATGGCTCTCTCTGTTAAACAAGTTCTCATACGCACCTTTCCTCACTAAGACTACCTGTGGGAAAACGGATTAGGCGCTTGGGTTTAAATCTTGCTGATATTTCTGCCTTGGTTGAAAAGATATTGAAAAGACAAGACAATTTTGTTCTGAAGACAGTGAGTTTTGTACCAAGTAAATGAGGTGTCAGGAGAGAGTGGGGGTATATGTCCGTGTTTCCTGAATTGGGAGAAGGATCTCTCCTGCCCCACCTTTCTCTGGGGTCATAAGCCCAGCTGCTTTGGGGCACGGGGGTCTTGGGTTGCTGCTATGCAGTGACATAGGGTGACCATGAAAAGGGCGAGGACTTGTCCAGCGGCAATCTGAGTTTCCCCTCCTTCCTTTGCTGATGTACAGACAGGCAGAGATGCTGGCTACTTGTGTGCCCTTCTCATTTACTGAACTATGTGTCTAGAGAAAAATCCCTTGGCCTCTCAAGCTCTCATTTCCAGTGTGTCGAAAAATAACGATGCAAGTTCTCTGCTTTGGGGATACCTTCCAGGATCTTGTGAGGATGAATGAAACAACAGGTTGTCAAGGGCTGGAGTCTGCTCCAGAAACTCCATCTTCCAAAAAGTGAACTCCCCATGGATGGCAGCACTGAGGTCATTTGTCAGCCCTTTAGCATAAGTCCAGCAAATGGGCTCCCTGGAATTCCCCAAACTCTCTTTCAGGCACAACAGTTAAGCAGAAGAAGAACTGGATGCAATTTTTAATACCACAACCTAAAAACAAAGCGTCAAAGCATAAAAATCTCAAGGTACACAGCCCTGTCTCTGTGTCTGCTTCAGAAACTCAGAGACTGATGTGATATTGACCTGGGGGGTAAAGGTTAGAGGGTGAGGGGTGCATCCTTAGACCCCTTCTATTGTCTTCTTCCCTTTCATTCATCTTATCTCTGCTTAAGTCTCTCACACACTTCTGCCTATGGACCTTCTTAGAGTAATCATCTCCTTAAGCCATTTCCTAACTTGTAAAGGCAATTTCATTGCTTCCTTCTGTACGAGAGATGTCCTTCATTCTATCCTTGGCAGAGACCAAGTTCACTCCGTTTATACTCTTACTGTTTAGGGAGCTCAGACCATCTCCACTTGCAGGCTGAATCCTATAGACTGAAAGGGGTTTCACCAAGGTCCACCCAGAGATCTCAGGAAAGATCCTGGATACACCTGAGGGAAGACATTCATGGCACAACCTGAGATGCATAAGAACCACCTTGATCTGATCTGTACCAGGGAACCAAGATTTCCCACTCACAGTTTTGTGTATAAACAACCTAAATGACAACAGCACCGAGATATCACAGATATATTTGCATTCATGAATACACTGAGCATGCGTGTATACGTCTGAGAACACACATATATGTATAAGGATAGAAAAGACTCAGATTCCAGTTTTGAATGGAAACATTTGGATTCCAGTTCCATGACTTGTTCTTCATAAGACAATAATTCTCTATGTGCACTTTCCACCTTATAAAGAGTTAACTTATAAAGTTAACTCTTCCCTTATTAATCTCCATCGTGCCTCCTTTAAGTTTTGGGGAGGGTCTTTCATTCTTGTGGAACTACTAGACAACCATGTGACTGGGGCTATTTCCCTAATTTTCTGTAACTTCTGTGACCTCTTTTGTAAAAGGGGTTGAGGATCTTTACCCTGCAGGACCATAGTAAGAAATGAAGAGCACACAAATGTGCTCCATTAATAAGACACCATGAAGGACAGTGTGGCCTGTACTAATATGTGCATTCATACATATCTCCCATGGAGGCATAATGATTTCTCGGTATTCTTTTACAAATTATAACTGCAGCATCAGGAACCCAAGAGGAATCCTTAGGTAGCTTAGTTTTGATGAACCTTCTAGATTGGAGAGATGGTCTCTCCTGAAGCCAGTGACCTCCCATCAGAGACCAAGGATCTTGCTTTCTAAAACTATACCAGGGAAGTCCCTTCCCTCTGTAATACCCAGAAAGGCCTCTACTCCAAGGGGATAAACAAGCAAAGAAAGTGAAGAGGAGAATAAGATATTTGTGTGGGATAGGAAATGGCATGTGAAAAGAGGTTCACACTAGTTTTTTTGGAAACAAAATATATAGGTACCGTTCCCCAGCTTGAGGATCCCAACTGGTCCTTTTTATTCACAATGGTAGTCCTAATTCTTGTATATCTCTGTTTTCATCATCTGAGGGCTTGTTGGCTCTTTCCCAGAAGCTGGTGGTATCCTCCAGTGAAAAGATCTATACAAGTTACTAAACAAAAATCCAATTAAGCTGCTAGGTGAGAAATGTAATTGTTACGAACAAAGCATGTCAACTCTATGAAATGCTATTTTTTAAAAAGGCGATGGTTGTAGGTTTCCATGCAGAGGCTTGGCACGGCACAGCTTTTAAGAGTAACAGGCACTATTCTTCCAGGAGGCTGAAGTTGTAAAGGTCACAGGTTGTTCCTCCTACAGGAGAGAAAAGTGTTTGGAACTTATAGCAAAATGCACGCCCAATGGTCCCAGAGATGCTGGTGGTAGGATCAGCACTTCTCCACACACAACCTGTTTACATTCATACATCTGCCTCCACAGAGCAAATGAATATGTAATGAGGGTATTGCAAATTATTTGTAAGGTCAGTTCAATAGAACCCCCCAGAAGTCCTCATGCCAGGGACCTTTTAAAGGTTATGTGTGGATTTGAAAAAACAAATGAATAATTAAACACTTTGTGTTGAAGCCCCTTGTTCTGCATTGCTTCAAATACTTTTCACACATTAATATTCACTTGAGCCTACATTCTTTCTTGGAGCTAGGGGTGGGTCAAGAATGGATATTATTAACTGCATTCCATAGGGGGAGAGACTGAGGCACAAGCTAGGGGAGCAGAGGGCCTTCAGCGAACCAACTGGGAGCTAACTAGAAAGTAGAGGCTAATTGGATGGATCCTTGCAAGGTGTTTATACATTCGACTAGAGATAGAAAAATAAAAAAATATAATGCAAACAAGTGAAAATTAGTTGTGAGCCCCCTATCAGAGTGGAATTGGACCCAAGAATGCAAAAGCAATGAGGGATTCCTCCATGATCAGGAAGCATGCCCAGGAGGCGGGCCAGGCTCTCTACTGCCTCTCGACCCATCGTTTCCATTCTTCTGCCCAGAGTTGGCCTTTCGGGTCCTCTCCTTTCCTATTGGCTTAAAAACGCAATCAGAGCTCCACCCCTTCCAGGAAACCCTCTTCAGCAGGAATGGGAAGAGTTGGCCAACTGTGTAGCTTCCTGAGCAACTGCAAGTCAATTTTTTGAGCCAATGCTGTCCATCACAGTGGCCGCAGGTGTCTAGACCACCTGAAATGTGGCAACTCCAAATGAGATGTACTAAGTATGCAAAACACACCAGATTCTAAAGACTTCACAGGGAAAGAAAAACATGTAAAATATGTAATATGTAAATGATGTAAAATAGATAATTTTTCATTGATTACATGTCTAACTGATATTCTGAAAATATTGAGTTAAATGAAATGTGTTATTACAATCAGTTTCGCCTATCTCTTTTTGCATTTTATAATGTAACTTTTGAACACTTAAATGAAGTAGATTTTCGGTGTTCTTACCACACACACACAAACACACACACACACAAATAATAAACATGTATCTGTCAATTAGCTTGATTTAGCTATCTCATATATATATTTTTGAAGCGTCATGTTATGCATCACAAATTTATGCAATATTCATCCATTAAAAATAAATAAGCATTTTAAAAAACAAAATGTAAAGGTATGTGTGTGACTTGCATCTGCAACTGACATATTTCTATTGGGCATTACCGTACTAGGGCTTTCTGCCCAGTTGCTGAGAAATCAGTTGTCAAAGTTTTCCAAAAAGGAGTAGGTTTGCCTGTGGCAGCCCATTTCATACCTGTGATCTGGATGGAATAGTCCCCTCCATCCCACTAAAGGAGGAAACCAGGTCCCAGAGGCACTGAGAGGCTTGGCCAAGACCTCAGAGCCCTTGAAGATCAGACCTGTGTTGGGGCACACAGTTTCTGATCCCCAGACTTTTTCTCTTATCACCAGACATGGAATTTCCATTGCTGTTGGAAGCTCTACACCAGAATTACAACTCTCTTTCTCCTTCTACTAACACATCCACACCTTCCTCCCAAGTTCCCTGGCCTAGCACCAAGTGGTAGATGAATAAACCAGAAAAAATATGTCAAAGCTAGGTGAGATCATTTAGAATAATGCCAGTGCTGTAAAAGTCAACAGTAATGAAAGAGGCTTGCTTACTGACTTCAAAACTCAGTCAACACTTCACCCCTTCCAGGAAGCCCTCTTCAATAGAAGTCGGAAGAGCTGGTCAACTGTGTAGCTGTCTGAACAACCAAAAGTCAATCCTTTAAGCTTGTGTTATCCATCACAGTGGCCAGTGGCCACAGGTGCCTCTAGACCACCTGAAATATGGCAACTCCAAATGAGATATGCTGTAAGTTTGCAAAACACATCAGATTCCAGGTGCAGAATCTGGGCAGGTGCAGGATTGGAAAACCACTTTGAATAGAAAGGTCAAGGAGGAAGTCTTTGAGGTGGTGGCCATTAAGTTGAGGAGGGCTGAGACTAGGTAAGGCTAAGAGAACACAGAATTTAAGGGGACACCAAAAGCTCAGTCACCAAAATAAATTCAATTTTAATGCAATAATTTGAAAAAGCAAAATCACTGCCAAAAACATTAGGAACATGATACCAAAAGTTTAAAGTAAAAGAATCACTAAAATGAAGTTAAGTAAAAATTATTTAATATCATCACTTGGTCAAGAAATGCTGTCAAATACAGCACTTCACTCAAAATGAAATACGCAAAGAAGTAGATTTCATGCATATGCTGGGATTCTGATCTGTGTGCAGGTGTTGTCCACAGGTTACCAGCCTACCACAGCTGCTGGAGTATTCTGGCAGAGGGACAAGGAGCTGGCAGCCAGCACTGTTTTTCTCCAAGATCCAAGCTTTTGCCTGGCTTCCCGGGCATCTGGATGCTCTGGATAAAGTGCAAACAAAAAGTGCAAATAAAGTGCCTGTGGTCCCTCCACTGCAGTTAGAACTTAAGACTTCCCAGCAAGCTCCAGGAGCTCTCTGTGAGATAGAACCTCACATATTAATTATTTAAACTCTAATTGGATTCCATTCTGATGGGTCCTACTTTAGTTCTAAACTGACCTCAATTTTTGCTACCACGACTCATTGTATTGAGTCTCTCTTTCTAGGACTACTACTTCTCCATTGACTGCGGCAGAAGACAGCAGCATACTGACTCCTGTTCTTTTAGGTAGGTTACTGAAGGCACAGATGAACACCCTAGAGAGGCCATTCTCCAAGAACTTCTCCCTCAGAAACCTCACTTCTCATACCAGTTGTTACCTCTTCTGCCATTAAAAATGGTCATTCAGGGCTGGATTAAAGACCTTATTCCATTACTCCCTGACTCCAGGACTTCTTTGTGGAGATTTGTAACTGGAAGGAATCATCTCTATCATTCCGTCAGGGACCAGGATGTCCAACCAGGAGTCCACAGAGGAACAAGCACCAGAGTCCTGATCTCCTTAATGAACCAGAAGACTGATTGAACATCTTGGAACTTTATTTTGCCCATTTGTAATTGGCAAAATGCACTCCATGTCTTCTTTGCAACTCCCGTCCTTAGAATGAGAGTAATCAAAGAAAATGAAATGTGGAGGAGACAGCAACATATCCTGCAAGCTAGTAGAGTGCCCAGGAGAAAATAAATAGGCTCTTGAGTGCCAGCCGGTATATACCAAGGGATCAGTGAAGTATCATGGAGAGAAATGAAGTAAAATAGTGACTACGAAGTGTTACATCTCTGAAATTGACAGAAAGAGACAGAATTGTCTTGTCAGGGAGCCTGATGAAGACCCAGGAGTTGAGAAATACGTTTAGAGATTCTCAAGGCCAAAATGTTCTCAAAAGTCAAAC
This sequence comes from Cephalopachus bancanus, assembly GCA_027257055.1. Taxonomy (NCBI): domain Eukaryota; kingdom Metazoa; phylum Chordata; class Mammalia; order Primates; family Tarsiidae; genus Cephalopachus; species Cephalopachus bancanus. The sequence goes on from JAPVLO010000019.1 coordinate 18,314,358, forward strand.
ATAGCAGAGTGAGTTACTGTTGTCCCAGTACCCCCAGGCTCCAAAAGGGCTTTCTCCTGCCTAGACCACAGCACCCAATACACGGGTTCATGAATGCCTGACCCCAAGTCTACTCCCCCACCAGAGAGTAACAGTTTCAAGGGCAGAGGCCAAGATGAATCTTTTCTTTATATTCCAAGTGTCTGGCACATTTAAGAGGGATTTAGGGAGTAACCTGCTGTGGATAGTAAAGGTTAAAATAGCCAATAAAAGAGTAGAAGGTCCCCAAAAATAGGTAAGGCAGCTTGGGGGTTGATGGGTATGTTTGGAGAAAGGGTTTGGGTGAAATACTACAGGCCAGGTAGTATTTCATAGTAGGCACTTTTGAGAATTAACAGGCCACGAGATCATGGCTTTCATGAAGGGTAACAAGGACTAAACAGAAAAAATATGGGGTTTTGAAAAGAATAAAGAAAGACTAAAGCCAGGGAATCTCTGTCTTGGAGGTAGGCAGGCAGGGGCACATCACTTAAAGCTTGACAAAGATTCTCTAGAAGGGAAGACTAGCTGATCCACTTTTCCAGGGCTCCTGTGAGAGAGAAGATGCCACCAAGAAAGTGTCATTTGAGAGGACACACCTGTTCCAAATATCTGTTTTTCCCAGGACATGACCACTGCTATCGTCCTTATGTCAACACACAAAGTCTTCAGCTGGGACTAGATCTGGTTCTCCATTTTCTGTCTATCCTCAGTGATATAATTATTGCTCCCACATCTCTTTCTAAATCTGAGTCGCTTAACCAATTTGCATTTTAATCTTTATCTCCATTTTCATGACCCACTTTGATCCTTCTTTCTTTCAAGCTTGTACTTTCAGAAACCACCTGTTAATATTAATTCTACCTGTATAAACTTAGGGAGTCATTTTCTCTCTCTCTATAGTCCACATTCTTCATCATTTAGAATGAGAGTGTTGGACTTAAAAACATACAAGGCCTCTTCTAGTCCAGTTATTCTGAGATTTCACATCTAATTCCCACCTTCATGGCTTTGCTCACATTACATTCTGACATTCATTTCTCAGTTGATCTTTATGAAGTCTCTGCCCTGCTTCAAGTTCTGTGTCAGGTCCTGGAGGGAGAAAGAAGCACAAGGTACAGTCCTTGTTCTGAGAGCAGTCACCAATCCAATCGGCCACCAATGCTGTGAGTGCAGTGAGTGTTGTGAAAAGGGTGGAAGCACATGTTAGGGAAAGGATGGAATAGAAGATGTCTGGGCAGTCTTCTTCAGCAACACATGAATGCGTGAGTTGTATCTTGAGGATTTTGTAGGTGAAACTAAAAGAAGCATGGAGAAGTTGTTACAAGTAGGGGAGATAGTTTCTGCAACAGGTATAGAAGAACACAAACTATTGAAGGAACCTCCAGGAGAAAAGAAAGGTTGAGGCACAAGGTGGTTGTAGCAGGAAGTGACATTCAATAGGTAGGCTGAGGCCAGATCATGTAGGTCCTGTAATGTCACTTTAAGAGTTTGCATAGTAACTCAAAGAAAATGGAACTCCTTAAAGGATTCAAAATAAGGGAGTGAAACAAACATGCTTGCTTTCCAGAAACACCACTTCAACAACAGTGAGAGGAACTCTAAGGGGCGTGAGGCAAGAAACAGAACAGCTAGAAGGTTTTTGCTGTTATCCAAGTTACAGTGATCAAAGCCTGGACAGAGACCGTGGCAAGGGAATCAGACAGAAAAATCCACTTTTGAAGATATTTAAGAGAAAAAAATCAATAGAACATGGTGACCACTATGCTTGGGGTGAGGGAGAAGGAGAAATTAAGTTTCTAGCTGGAGTGACTAAATAAATGGTAACTGCCTTTAACAGAAATGAGGATTTTTATAGAATAACGAGTAAGTTAGAGTAGAAAGGGTTGAAAGCAGATTTGACCACATTAAATTCAGGTACATTTTCCTACCTGTAAGTTTTTCTATCTCTTATTTCATAGTCTCTGATTGTTACTTTAAGATCACTCTGTGGTGACTAACATTATCTATTCCTTTAGCATTTAGATATAATATTTGTTTACAGCATTTCCTTGGTTTTGATCCCATATGCATGCATTTTGAATCTTTTTGGTGAGTTTCCTATACACTCAAACCCCAAATCCTCTACTTTGGGTCCCCTTCTAGTGCCCAACACAGTGTTTAGATCATAAAAAATTGCTAAGTTTCCATTCTGTTGTCAGAGGCACAGGAAAGGCTGGCATCAGAAGCCCAGGAGATGGGGTAGGCGGGAAAGACAAGACGCCCCTCTCTCCTGCACTTCAAGAACACGCGTCCCCCAGCATGGAGGGCAGGATCGAGCTGCTCATTTCATGTTCATGCTTTTATGTTTCTGTTTTGAAATCTGATGTTCAAAAGCTCACAGGCTGTAGTAGGCAATCAATCCAAATGGAAATGTGTGAGGGCCGATGGAGCAAGGAGAACAAGTTTCTAAGGGTCGGGGTGTTTCTTTCTTATGAATTTTCTTGTGCCATACAGAAAAATATTTCTAATAACAAAAAGAAAACTCGTGAAGATGAATGGAGTAATGAACTCCACTCTCTCTCCTCTAAGCATAGTAGTGGAGCTGCTGGAATATGAGTGTCTGGGCAGCAGCGGGTGGCTGAACTCGTAGGGAGGGAGATTGGCTGGAGAAATGATACTTCTCTGTGACCTTGAGGCAGCCGAGGGAGAGGAGAGACCGAGAAGAGAAGGAGTAACCTGGATGGGGAAAGTGTTTAGATGTAGCGTGTACTGTCCCAGAGGGAAAAGGGGCATGAATTCACATCTGTTGAATAACTATTATGTGCCAAGACCTCTTTTCTCATTTTGTTTAATTCTCTCAACAACTCTGAGGCTGTTTTTGTTATCATTATTATTGCTATTATTATTACTACTATTATTATTATTATTATATTAACCCACCACTCTCAGCTGTGCTATTTTCTTTTCAAACCATCACTTTCCCTTATTTTTGTCATTAGTAGATCTTTGCTGGATCATTTCAGTGGTGATGGTGATTAAGGAAAGGCATTCAAAGATGGAGGCAAGAATACCTCAAAGTCTGCATATTACACATCATAGAGGGTTTCTCAGGTATAACTCTTGGCCATTACACCTTCCAGCAGAGGGTACACATCCCCAACTGCAGATTTCCACAAAGTCACATTGCTGCTGTGGAGGCCAGTTATCTTGTATGAAGATCCCAGCAGTGCTTCTGGGAAGAAGATTCCTCTGCCCTTTCCTCAGAGCTGTTTATGCTTCTGCAGACACAGGATACTTGCCTGACTGCTGGCCAGGGACAAATTACTAGAAACAGCCCCAGCATTCGCCTTAACACTAACCCAGAGACTGGGCAGATCAAAGACCAGTTTTCCAAAGCCAATTTCCTGGCACCATTACTTCCCAGTTGACTCTGGTTTGAACTTTCTGAAATTCTATTTCTACATACTAATGGCCTAGGACTCTACTAAGCCTAAAGCTATTTTCCCTTTTTCTCAAAGGCAAGGAAGAATTTAACTTCCAAATCTAGTGAAGAACAGAAAGGGGGGGGAAAGTTAGCAATATTTTATTTTTAAAGCATTCTTATACATTTTTTTGTGCTGGTAAAATATACATAATACACAATTTATTATTTTGACTATTCTTAAGTGTATATAGTTCAGTGGCATTAAGTACATTCATGTTGTTATGCAATCACCATCACCATCCATTTCCAGAACCTTTTCATTTTCCTAAATTGAAACTCTGTACCAATTAAATAATAACAACAACCTATTCTGCCTTTCCCTCAGGCCCTGGTAACTACTGCCCTCTTTCTGTCTCCATGAATTTGACAATTCTGGGCACTTTGTGAAGGTTGAATTATATTTTTGCCCTTAGTGTCTGACTTACTTCACTTAGCATAATGTTTCTAAGGTTCATCCACGAACCTTAAAATATCAGAATTTCATTTCTTATGGCTAAATAATATTCCATTGTATCCATCTGTTATTGGCTATTTGGAATAATGCTTTATAAACACCGGTGTACACAACTATCTGTTTGAGTCCCTGCTTTCAATTATTTTTGTATATACTTAGAAGTTGAAGTGCTGGATCACATGGCAATTCAATGTTGAGCTTTTTGAAGAGTCACCGTACTGTTTTCCACAGAGGCTGCACCATTTTGCATTCTCACCAGAAATGCACAAGAGTTCCAGTTTCTCCACATCCTTACCAGCACTTACTATTTTCCGGCTTTTTAAATAATAGTCATTGCAATGAGTGTGATAAAGAATTACTAATAATCATATTTTACCTTGTTAGCTTTATTTTGAAAATGAGAAAAATAAGGCTCAGCAAGGTTAACTGGTTTTCCTACAACTGCAAAGTTGTGTAAAGGACCAAGGGAGCTCTTTTTGCCAGTTTTCGGACACTACCTGGCCAGTTGAGTCTCTTCTCTGTTTAATCCTTGGTTGAAGATTTAGAAGATCTTGGAAAGTGCTTAAAGCAGAAATCTGATATAACATGCATATTATACGAATATATGCAAGCATAATATGAAGATAGCATGTATATTATTAATACATTTCAAGGTGGTCTTTCTTTTGAGCAAAGCTACCATGTCAACAGGAAATAAATCTTATTCTCAGTCAACAAATGACCTGAATGTGGGTGACAGAGAGAGAGAGAAAGTCCCCAACTCCCACCTAAGCTCCATGGATGTGGAAGGCTTACCAGGAATATAAAATAAATACAGAGCTCCTTCTCCAGGAAAATGAGCAGCAGCTCCATTATCAAAAAACAAAAACTGGAGGATTGTAGAGACAAATTGCTCAAGTGATAAACAGTAGTAGACAGACCCATAGTAGTTTCTGGGTAATAGAGGCATGACAGGTCATAAGAAGCCAATTGGAAGAACACCACTTATCAAGGTCCTACTAAGTGTCATGTACCTCACCTCATTCTTCATAATCCCACTCTTCCAGGCATATATTATCATTTCTGACTTACAGATGAGGGTCTGTGACTCTGAGATGAGGTCACAGAATACGGTGACAAATGGAATCAGGATCTGAGCTCTGATCTGGGTGATTCCAAGACCCACATTCTGTCTATTTCAACCATTCTCACCATGGATATGGTATGTATAAACCCAGGAGTGTCTAGCTGTGACCCAAGAGATAGGCAAAGCCATGGAGTAAGCATAGCATGGTTTCCAGGAGCATATTTTTTCCTCAAAGTTTTAAGAACAACAGCCAAAATCAAAACATTGTTTTTTATGTTAAAATATACATTATGGAGTAGAATGCAAAATTCACAAAAAATTTCTAAGATAAAGCACACAGCTTCAAAGAAATTTCACACTGACAGCTAGCTGCCTTAGGCAGTACTCCCAGACCCCTGGGGGTATGTGTTCATGCCTCTGCTCATAGGACTTCTTCCATGGAAGAAAACTCAAGCTATGCTGCCCTATATTAGGGCATGAGATCTTGGGCTTTGGAGACCCACTATCCTAACTTTGAATTTTGATTCTTATTTGTCAACCATGGGGATTTGAGCCTTTTTTTTTTTACTTCCTTAGACAAGTGGTTTAGCATCTCTGAGCCTTATTTTCCTTATCTATAAAATAGGAAAAAATAGACCATCTACTTTATACAATTATTGTGAAGATTAAATAAGTAATATACATAAAGTGTTTATAATGGGGCCTGGTACGCAGTAAGAACTATATAAGTGTTCTTCCTGCCATTATTTACTCTGAACCTGTTTACTTATTTGTAAAATCAGAAAACATAGATACTTTGTAAGGGTGTTATAAGCATTACATGAGATATTCATACCAAGAACACAATACAGTACCTGGCAGGTAGTCCCTGTTCCACAAATACCACAAGTAAGGGTAGTTATTTCAGTTACGACATCAGCATTGTTGCTATGGCATTATGACAGCATTCCTAGGAGAAGTTCAAGTCACAACCTTAATCTGTTGATGTCAGTTTCGTGGATTTCAACTTTCTTGATGTTTTACCTACTTTTTAAATAGTACCTACAGGAGATAGAATCTGAGGCTCTCTGAGTCATAGATTTGAACTAATTTGGTATATCTGAAATTATTAGGAGAGTTGTTTTCACTCTGATGCAAAGGAGAAATATCCAGCAAGACATACACTAAGTCCTTATCTTTTTCAATCTTCAAGGCGTCCATCCTCCCTCAGGAAGGCTGACAGCCCAACCCCATCCCTCATCACATACCAAATCTTCCCAAGCAGTGTGTAATCAGGTGCGATTTCCTTTGTGTCTATCTTGTTTCTCCAATTAGATTGTGAGTTCCTTATGAAAGGAATAGAATTTTCACCTGTGGTGTGTAATTTGAGTCTAACAAAATGCAATGTAGGGACTGAAATCCCCAAACCATGAGTTCTTTTTCTATTTGGTCAGTCCAATTAAAAAGTCATTTTGTAACTGAAGGTACCATTTTTCGTTTTTGTGGCCCAACGGGGCACCCTCTTCTAGTTTGCCTCGCGCACCCTACTTATCCGTGGCACCCAGGAAAGGCACAACCTCCTGTGCTTTTTCCAATCTGAACAGTGCTAGGAGCACCAGTGGTGCTTAACAAAGGTTTAAAGATGAATTCCAACAGGAGAAATCAAGGGTATAATAAACTAGATATCCATGAGCTGACAGGGAGGGAGCAGAGTCCAAGTCTTTAGACTGGCTCTTCGGATTCAGAACTCAAATCTTCAGCATGTCGTGCTTTGGGGATGATCACCATGAATAATAGTAATCTATAACTGAATGTCTGGGGCTTCATCTTCTATGTGGATAAGCAGCTGGTTCCTGTCAAAAGTAATTCCCAAATAGCGTTGGTGATTGGACCCAGAGTGAGGGCACTAACATCCCATCGTAATGCTCCCTGAAAGTCTTCCCTGTCACATCTGAGAATCCCTGGGGCCACCACCCATTCACAAGAGCACAGTTGCAGGCCTCCTGAAATTGGTGGCTGCTCCAGAGCCTTGGTCTTGAGAGAGCTGCCCCAGAGGCCCTGCACGGTTGGGGGAGACACTTACTCTGCCTGGTACCCCAGACTGTCTCTCTGCATTGAGTCCTCAGAGTGCCCAAGCAATTCTTGGTCTGAGGATAGCAGGTGGGTGGGCGGGGATGCCTCACAGGAAAACTGTGGCCTCTGAGCAGAATCCTTTGGACCCAGATAGACAAAGTCCAGCTCTGCAACTTCTGAGTCTTACTGCTGTATCCCCCTTCCTGGAAATCAGTCACTCGATATGGGTAGGAGGGAAAGGCTGCCTGTGTCCGCTGCTTCCCTCACCATGGCTGCCCCATCTCTTCTGGTCCTCAGTCCAGCCACAACAGCAACAAGAGATGTAAACAAACCACCTGTGATCCAAAGGAAAGGGGGGAAATTTCAGTATTTCATTAAAAAAACCCAAATATAGAACAAGTATGCAATTGGCAGGCTCTCTGGATCCTCATTTCACAAAGAGCAAATGAACTCAGCTAGGACACTTGACTGCATTTAATTTGTTTAGTCCTTTACATGCCAGAAAACGCATTCACATACATTATCTCAATTGATCCGCACATGTTGAGGTCAGAGTTTTTATCCTATGTACATTGCTCAGAGCATGGAAAGAGTATCAAATTAAAGAGGCTTAAGCTTCAGGTACAGAAGAAGATTCTTAGATGTGAGCTGGAAAGTCTACAGCTCATACAGAAATATTAGTAAGGAAACAAAGCATTTGGTTTGACACACAAGTGCCCACATGTGCATGTGAATGTGTGTGTGTGGGCACGTGTACATGTGCGATCATATGCTTGTGTGTGTGTGCCAGCGTGTGTGCATAAGTGTGCCTTGTGAATTTGTGTGTATGCTATGCATGTATGCGCAGGAAAGTATTTGTGTGCCATATGTACATACACATGTGTTTGTGTGTCAAGTGTGTATGTGTGCTTATATGTGTGTCTTTGTGCATACATGTGTGCATGTGTGTATGTGTGCATGCATGTGTGTGTACGTGTGGGGGCACAATCTGTGTACATGTGTGTATACACGTATGCATGTGAGTGTATTTTGGACACACACATATGTGTATGTATGTGTGTACAAAAGCATAGGCGTTGAGGACTGGCTGAAATGCTGTCTTGGAGGTCCAGCTGGGAATGGATAAGGTAAATTGCAAAGAATCCAAGGCTGAGAGTGGTTTCATTGTCTCGTATCATAACAAGGGCCCTCGAAACTCCTGGGCGCTGTGCCACCCATCCTCTGGCCCAGGGACAAGCAATCCTGGCATGGTTTACCCACCTTCTGGTGAAAGTGCCAGGAACCATTTCTTCACTGACCGTCTTCCCAGTTTCTGTCTGAGAGGGAGGCCAGATGGAGGAGGTCAGTGGAGGGGCAGCCATTCCCCGGGCTCTGCTCCAGGCTGTCAGCCCTCAAAGATCAGCACGTAGAGAGCAGTTTAGCTAAGGTGATGTCATGTGCTGGAAGAGGATGGTGAACATGGAGAGAAACTGAAGGGAGGGGGCAGCTTGTGGGGCCTGGGCCGTCCTTTGGGGTGTGCTGGTCACCACGTGAAGGTGGGGAGGAGGGAAGGAAGGAGGCCTGGGAGGGGGCACCTCCGAAAGACAAGTCAGCAGAGAGCATGACACCCGCTCATAAGCCACCCTGGAATCGCACCTCTTCTCCCACAGCATCCCTAGGATGGTGTGGAACCTTCCGGTGCCACGGTGCTGACCCTCAGGACCAGCAGTGAGGATGCAAAAAAACAAGACACAGTCTGAGTGACAGGAAAGAAGTGGAGAAATAAAGAGAAGCATGGATCAAAGGACTGTTTTGTACCTTCCAGTCCATCTCACTGTCATTTATGAGGCACTTCATGAAGATTGGAATAAAAGGCAGTGAGTTGGACATCAGGGAATCTGCAGGAGGGAGGATTCAGGATATGAAAGGAGGCGGGCAGAGAAAGGAGAGAAGAAGGGCTATGCTGAAAGGGCTGAAGGAATAGCAAGGAAGGAGTGGAGAAAAGGGGACATCATCTAACAGGTGGGCAAGCTTCAGAGCTGACCAGATCTAGCTTTTAATCTTACAGTACCCCACCCAGAAGCTATAGGCATCAGGTGCTGGATAGACCGTGGACACTGGAATTTTACATGGGGCCCTTTGCAGCTGTGCCGCCAAGGTCCACCAACCCTCTTGAGCCTCAGTTTCTTCATTCATAAAATGGAAATCAAAGGATCCAGTTTTTTAGAGTTACTGAGAGGACTGTGAGAAATAATGGCTATACCAGAAGCAACACAAGTTCAAAACTCAGTCCGGCCATTGCACTAGGTTTCTGGTGCCATGTAACAAATCACTACACACCCAGTGGTTTTAAGCAACCCGCATTTGTCGTCTTATGGTTCCTGTGGGTTAGAATTCCAGGCACTACTTAGCTGCAACACCTGCTCAAGGTCTCACTGGGCTGCAATCACTGTGTCATTTGGTGTCATGATCTTATTTGGAGACCTGGGGTACTCTTCCAAGTTCCGTGGGTGTTAGCAGAATGTAGCACCTGGTGGTTGCAGGACTGAGGCCCTCAGCTCCTAGAGGTCACACACAGTTCCCTACCTTGTGACCCTATCCGCACATGGCAAAGCCCTGCTGGAGAGCATCTACCTCTACAGTTTGCTGAGACGCTAATGTAACATAGCACGACCATGGAGGGATCCCCTCATCTTTGCTGTCTTTTATGGTCTAGAAGCGAGTCACAGGTTCCCTTACTCTCAAGGAGAGAGGATTATACAAGCTTGACTCCTCAGCTGTCACCCTGGAATGTATCCATGGGCAAGTCAGTCTCCTTGGTCCTAATTTGCCTTCTTTGTAAAATGACGATTTACAATGGTACTTACCCCGTGGCAGTAGTTATGATGGTTAGATGAATGAATTAATAACCATAAAGCACTTGGAATAATGCCTGGTCCGTGGTACTTATTATATGTGCTTATTTAATACTTAAAAACACATTAATAAATTTTAAGAATACTTGTCATGCAGCAAGCACTCAATAAAGCTATGACTATCTGAGGCCGGCCGTCTAGTGCTAAAGACAGGCCCAGAAACCAGCTGCCCTTGGACCTGAAGTGTTCTTTCCCTCTGTGCTGCTGTCTCCTTTGGGGAGCAGAGAGATGGAGGTTTATGGTCCAGGTGGAGACGTCTAGAATTCTGGAGTGAGAAAGGTGCGGAGTCTTTTTTTCTGCCTGCAGGTCTCAGAGCACATCCCAAGACCTTCGGGCCCTGAGATCTCCCTCACACTCAAGGTTTCCCCTTCCCCTGCCCCACTGGACGCTGCAGCGATCTCCACACCCAGCCCCTGCCCCTGGCTCCCTTTTCTTTCTAAGGAGGATGGGGTGTCCCTGGGAACCAGGGTCGGTCCTCTCAGCCTTCACCATCTCTCCAGCCGAAACCTGAGACAGACGCCCGCCCCCCCATGGATCTTCCCTTGCTAATCTAATTTATGCATAGCTTTTCTCCTATTTGCAAAACATAAGAAACCCTTAAAACTAAGAGGCTGTTTTCCATTTCTGAGGTGGGCTCCGCTGGCTGCCACGCACACTCACACGCATATATTTGAACAAGTTTGATTCAGTGTAGCTGACACAAAAACCACTTAGTCGTTTCTCCTACATCATCCTAAGTTAATACTCCTGACAGGCTGCAGGAGGCTTTTCAGCAATTTTTCTATTTCAGCTTTTTTTTCCCCTTTGCCTCTCGCTACCTCCCGCCTCCCACTTCCCTGCTGTAAAATTTGCTTTCCGTTCAAAAGCTGACCAAACCTTTGCAATTTGTATCCATCGCATCTTAAGACCAAATTGAAAGGCGAGCAGCCGCTCTAAACGAAATGGCTGGCCCAGGCTTGCAGGGATGGATTCTATTGGCGCTTGATGTGGGGGAATTTAACTGTTCGGGAAAGATAAGAGATTTGTCTGCTTCAGTCCCTTCATCTGGGAGCTCAGGCTCTGAGGGGGCGCTGCTGCCCCAGGCGGTCTCCATAGTTCACCTGCTTAGTCACTCAGTCAGCCTCCACCTCAACTGCTCTGGCCTTTGTGACTGGGGAAGCGCAGACTTCCAAAGCTGGAGCCTCCCGCCCTCATCTCAGATGGGGATCTCTGAGCCCTAAGGGGAGAGGCTGACTTGGGCCAAACAAGTATACATCTTCTTGCTTCCATTCTCTGTCTCTGTCTTCCTCTCTTTATCTCTCTGTCCCTGTTTCTCTTTGCCTCTCTCTGTCAATGACTCTCTCATCTCTGTTTCTGTAGCTGCCCAGTCTCTGTTTCTGTCTCACTGCCTCTCTCTGCATCTCTGTCTCTCATCTCTGTCTCTGCCTCTGTCCTTGAATCTGTCTCTATTTCCCTTTATCTCTATCCGTCTCTTTCTGTTTCTGCCTCCCAGTCTCTCTGCTTTTTCTTACCTCTGTTTCTCTCATATCCCACTCTCTGTTTTTCTCTCTCTCTTTCTGTTTCTGCCTCTGTCTTTCTCTTACCTCTCTCTCTCATTATCTCTCCCCACCACACACACACACACACACACACACACACACACGCACGCACGCACACACACACACACACACACACACGCACCATGCACCCCCCAGGCCAGATCTGTAGATGTAACCTTGACCTTTCCCCTTCTCCCTTCCCCCTTGCCTCCAGCCCCTGCCCTCTCCCCTTTGCCAGGGCAGCATACTGCCCTTGGGGTTCCTTTTCAGCTGGGTGATGTGTGTGGGGAAGGGAAGGAGAATCTGCAGGCAGACCACCTGGAACACGCCTTCCTCCTTCAAGCGCTGCCTGGGAAAGTGACTACCGCTCGGCTCTGCCCGACTGGTCCTAGATCCGCCCCCACTGGAGCCCTGGCTGGAGGCCCACCTCTGACTCTCCAGCCCCTCTGCCTGGAGGCTGCCAGGCAAGGCTCGCGGTTTTCCAGGGCTAAGCGACCAGCAGGGGGCACACTGTCCTCGCAGCTGGCAGCCTGAACCCCCGTGACAGGCAGCGGGGAGGGGCGGAGGAATGGCAGCGGCTAACCTTGTATGGGGAGGCAGTTATTTAAGGCCCAAACTTCTCTGCTGCTGGCATCGTATTTCCTGAGCAGGAGTCCGAAGACTCAGGGCCAGTCAGGAAGACGGCCAAGCAGGTGGAAGAGAAGCATTAAAAGAGAAGCACAAAATTAGCACACCCTGGGTACAGTGTCAGCATGCAGGTGTGACCCAGGTGCCCCAGAAAGGCGATGACATGAAAAGGATGTGGCCTCCATTCAGTTCAGCACTTGCTAGGTGCTTTATCTCTTCTCCCACCACAAATGTCATAGGCACGGCTATCATATCCATTTCAAAGATGAGAAAACTGAGTGTCAGTTTTTCTCTCCACAGAGTTACACGGCAGAGGAAGGATGTTTTTTCTTTTTTGAGATAATCTCACTCTGTTGCCTGGGCTGGAGTACAATGGCACAATCACATCTCACCACAGCCTTGAGTTCCTAGGCTTGAAGGGTCCCTCCATCTCGCCTTCCCAAGTAGCCTGGACTACAGATGTGCACTATCATGCCTGACTTTTTTTTTAATGTGTAAAGATGGGGTTTTGCTATGTTGCCTAGACTGGTCTCAAACTCCTGGTATCAATGAATCCTCCTGTCTTGGCTTCCCAAAATGCTAGGATTACAGGCTGGAGCTGCTGCGCCCAGCCTGAGAAAGTATCTAATCTGGATCTGGTCTACTGTAGACTCCCTGCTTTGGCCACAGCTGTGTTGTGAGAGCCCAAGGCATCCTCCTGGCCAATGGCCTTCAGCCAACCCCCAGCACCCCTGCTAGTGTATAGCATACAGCCAAAGGAATTACCCTCAAACATGAGAGGCCTTTGTTGGATCTAAGACCCAACATTTAAAGAAACATTGGAGAAGCACTGGAATGGCAGGTAAGAAACATGGCTGGACTATGTGACTGGACTGTGACATCTTTACATTTATAAGACAAGGCAACAAAGATACAGAGATGATAAAAAAACTTGCTCAGCCATGACTGGACTGTGTGACTCTGAGCAAGATTTTTTTATCATCTCTGTATCTTTGTTGCCTTGTCTTATAAATGTAAAGATGCAGACAGATCAAGGAGTCTTTCTGGAGCCCATGAATGGGCTTGGGGGACCCATAAACTCCCTACAAATTGTATGTGAAGGCCTGTGAGTATGGATGTTACATTCATGCGCATTTACCTGGGGAAATAGTAATTTTCATTGAATTCTCAGAGAGGCCTGTGAGCAAAGAAAGTTTGAGAAAGGCCGTATCTGATGACTTCCAAGTTACTTCCAACTCTGACATTCTGAAACAGGTGAATGACTCTAATGAAAAAGATCCAGGGTCATGGCCAACTCAAACCATGTTTTTAAATGGGTGATATTTGGGTCTAGCTGTGGATAGAGTCATGGTCTCAGGTGATCACTAGCCTCTCTGGCCTCCGTGTTTTTCACCTGGTGGCAGGTATTCTTATGTAGGTTTGTATTGTTAAAAATGCCAGGGAAATGGGTTGCCCACAGGAGACTCTGGTGAATGGAGGGCCTGGAGGCCCCCAACCCCTACGCCCACCTCCAGACTCAGTCACCAGGGCAACGACCCACTTGGTCATGTCAGCAGAATGTCATTTCAACTGCCTGTCAATCTCACCTGAGCTGAGCTGGGGCTTTTTGTAGCTAGAAAGGCAGTTGCAGGGTCCTCTTTAGAAGCTCCAAAGAGTGCTGGAAAGTTAGTCCAGGCCTTCTCGGAGGACATGAATGCCAGATTGTGTTGGGTGCAAAGGAGATGAATCTTTCTTTTCTTTTTTTTCCCTCTTTTAATATTTATATTGAAATTGTGGGGTACAATTCAGGGTTAGGTATACAAATGTTCATTGTGCAGGTACCCTTTTTGATGAGGTGTCCCCCAACCTTCTCCAGGCAGATATCGACTACTATCAATCCCAGCTACACACCCCCCTCCTAGCAACTTCCCGCTACTTTCAATCCCTTTCCTATTGCAACATGGTAGTTGTTCAAGGTCCACTTATAAGTGAGAACATGTGATACTCAGCTCTTTGTTTCTGCGAGAGATCACTCAGTATTATAAACTCTAATTCCATCCACACTGCTGCGAAGCTCATGATTTTGTACTGGAATTATACCCGGAAGAACTCGGGTGACTCTATAAAAAAGATATCTGCACACATGTTTATGGCAGCATTGTTCACAATCACAAGAACATGGAACCAACCATCCTGCCCATCAAAAGAGGATTGGAATAAAAAAACATGTGGTAAATCCTTCTCTTCTTTATCCTAGTTGGTTCTTATTGCCAATACATCTGTTCTAAGACCGGGTCAGTTACAATAGCGATCATCATACCTCTGATGAGAAAGAAGAGAGTGAATTGTCTTAAATTAATACCAAAAGCAATTAAAGGTGTAAGGAGTGGGCATGAAAGGAAAGGTCACTTCAGTCTGCTTTGCATTGTGACAACTAGGATGTCAGGGGCTGGTTGCAAGACTAAGAGTTTCAAATACGTTTGGCGCTGGCTGACAAAACTACATCTTTCACTCTGGGCTACATCCCTGGTCACTGTCAGAGCCCAGGGATAGAGAACCACAGCAAGACAGCCCACCTTCTACCATCCAATCTCCTCCTGCCTCCCACCTGATTGAACTCTCCAGCGAATGCTGCCTAGAACCTGTGCCTCTGCCCTTCTCCAAGCACAGAGTAGGAGCTAGAGGTGTTGTGGGGTCCCAGGCAGCTCTGCCAGGAAGGCTGGAGCAATGTCTGGACCAAGAGGAATGGCTTTGTGCTACGCCGCTTTCATTAATATAAGCTAATAGGATATCATTTAATAATGACTTGACTTTCTTACTTTGCAAATACTGGTAGAATATGAAATTTGCTCAAGTTTCCCTAAAATGTGTGTTTGGATCACCTAGGATTTGAAATTGAAATTCTTAATAGGTCTCAAAATCAGTCAATGCCCGCAAGTCCAGGGAGCACCATCCGGCTGGCTCCTGCTGTTGGCTGACCTTGAGAACAGAAAAATCAGGGATCAGTAGACATACTTTAAAGCCCCAAGATCCACCCAGGGTTAAGCAGGCAAAAAGAGAGGGTTTGATCCTGAAGGGTATGGTGAAAGGAGATAAGCAGGGTGTGTTAACAGGAAGGCACTGCCAGGGTCAGTGAGCAGAGACCTGCAGAGAGGGTAGGTGACAGGATTCAGAAGCTGGGACGGGGAGAAGTGACAATCCAAATGGGTGACGACCATCAGTCCCAAAGATTGGTAAAGAAAGCAAGGTAGGGGCCCATCTCTGAAGCAATGGAGTACTGACTGGACAAGTAATCCAGGTTAAGGCTCCAGTTCAGGTGCTAGGGTGCATGTATACCAGTGGAGGCTTAGTCTTAGAAATCAGAATGGAAACACAGTTCTGAACCAGCACAGAAGGTCACAGCAATGCTGGCAGCAGGACTACCTTGATGCTGAATTCTCTTAGTTGCCTCGATGGGTAGGACTGTCCCGAATATAGGTTGGTGTTCAATTATAGGTAAAGCTCAGATGACTCCTGGGGATGGTTCTGCAACCCCAGAGCCATGATAGGGGATAAGTAGGGGCAAGAACATTGTCTCAGGAAAAAAAGAAAAAAATAGCTTATTGTGACACATGTTTGTAACTATTCTGCCCTACCCCCCAACATCCCAAATGGCTAAGGCTGGGATGTCAAGAGAGCTTGACAAAGGTGCCTTCCCCGAATGGTGTCCTGCCATGCAAAGTGCTTCCAGAAAACACAGGCTTTCTCTCCCTAAAGAGAGACAAGACAAGTTACAAAGCCCTAGGTGGGTTGTAGATACCATTCCCACAGGTAAGAATTACGGGCTTGGTGGCTCAGCCTATAATCCCAGTATTTTGGGAGGCCTAGGCAGGTGGATTGCTTGAGCCCATGGGTTTGAGACCAGTTTGGGCAACTTGGCGAGACTTCATCTCTACAATAAATCAAAAACATTAGCCAGGTGTAGTAGCGCACACTGTAATTTGGCTACTTGGAAAGCTGAGACCACCCTAGCAGCTCAACACTGGGGTGGCCGTGAGTGTGCCACAGCACGTCAGCCTGGGCGACGGAGTGAAACCCCCTCCCCCCAAAAGAACAGGGAGCCTCTTCTGATGTCTGTCCAGGCCAGGCTGACCCAGAAGGTTTTTTCAGCAGAGGGCAGAGAAGCATGACTGGGGGTGGGGTGTACACAGAAATGACTATGCTATCTTCTCACTGAGTTCCACACTCCACACTGATTTTCCAGCCAAAATGATGAACTACCTAATGAAGGCGCTTACAAAGACAATAGGCTCTGATTATAGGAGTGAGTTATGAGTGGATGGGCAATTCCTCCCCACCTTCTCTAACCCTGGCACCTCCACCATTCCAGTGTCCCTTGGCCAAGATCTAAGAACCCTTGTCCTCACCTAGAAGCTGAGCTGCTCTGGCAACAGGCATGGTGGGCAGAACGTGGGCTTTAGACTCAGACCCAGATTCAAAGGCTAGCTTTTCATCAGCCAGCTGCAAACTCTGGAGATAATATTATCATCTCTCTGAGCTTCAGTATATTATGGAATGGGAATAAGAAAAACTATATCATTGAATATTCAATAATAATAAGAACAACATTTATTGAGTACTTACTGTGTTCTGGGCATTGTGCTAAGTGACTTACATAAATTATCTCCCTTAAATAGAGGATGGGCTTTATTTTAGTACCTTAGTTTTATTTGCCAAGGTAGAGTCATAAATTGGTACCCAGGCTTATCAGGTAATAGCTACACAACTGCAGGTCCTGTGGCCTTGAGGAAATGAATAGTCCCTAAAGGGCTGGCCTGGCAAATCTGGTTCTATTCAGTGAGACCAGATACTGTATTGAGTTTTGGAAATCCCCAGTAACTGCAGCATACCTTAAACATGGACCCAAATCCCTCATCCTGCCATACAAAGACCACTGCAACCTGGCTTGGATTATATTTTCATTTCAAGCTCTCACAAAGCTCCAGGAATGTGTATTCACTGCCTTGTCCCTTCTTGGACACTCCATTTATATTGTTTACTGAGCCCGAGGCCTCTTCCCTATCTGTATCTGCAAAGCTCCCTCAACAGTCAGGTCTTGCTTAAATCATGCACCATTTTCATCTCAGATGCACCTGGACAGAACCCAGCTAACCCCTTCCTCTCTTGATCCATCTGAAACTTTTAATTTAGTCCTCGTGCAACTTGGCCTCATCTCGGCCATTTGTGGGTGAATCTGCCTCCCACACTCATCCCTTATCCCATGGACAGAAAAAGGGGTGCCTTATTTATCTTTTTATCCTGGCTCCTCTCCCAAGAACAGAACCTATCAGAGGCGACAACAAATATTGTGCAATCAGTTGAAGTGAGGTTGGTTTACATGTCTCCTGGCATGTCACAGAGCCTTGGTGCTGGAAGAAGAGAACTCGTTAACCAGAGGGGTAGGGACCTGAGTAACCTCAGCATTCTCAGTGAGTCCTGAGACCCTCTGCAGGTCCACCACCTTCTCCAGGAGGGAGGACCACAGATATTTTCTCCCAGCTTGACTCTGAGCAGTCAATGAACTGGTCTCACTATCAGGAGGCCCCAAAACTCTTTTCTGATTCTAGGACCCCTGCAACCCCCTTCGCACAAGGTTTCCTCTGGCACCTGCTGCCTTCTCTGATCCTCCAACTTGTTGAAAAGTGATCTGCCCTGAGTTGCCTTGCCTGAGCGCTTTATTTTATACAGAGCTGGATCTGAAGAATGAAACCAGCCAGATGGCATCTATAGTCTTGATGGGACACTCCTGTTTGGAACTTCAGCTCTCTCTTGAGATGCCCCTCATCTCCAAACTCTCCCTGAGGATCACAGTCACTGCTAGATTATAGGAACAAGAGGGAACTGTCCCTTCATGTGGGTGGCAGAACCCCTCCGTGTACCCAGTTCTGGACTTTGCCCTCTTGACTATGATGCGGACTGTTCTGTCCCCAAGTGTCCCAGCAAGCAGCTGGACAGAGACTGGGGCTCTCAGACCGAACGATACTCAGTCTGTGGCTGATGTTTTCCTCCTCTCCTTGACACGCTGGCGCCTCATAAACTGGGTAGAATTGCCATTTCAATCACTATCTCTCTTACATCTTTTCTAGAAGAGAAGAAAGCTGGCTGTGAATCCCACCCACCCATCCCCAGAAAGTGGCAGACTGAACACCAACCCCTAAGTAAAAGCAGTATGATGGCTACACAAACTGAGCTTCAAGACAAGTCCCTTAGCCACCGCCTTCCCCATCCTTCCACGCAGATGGCCGTCCCTAAGCCTCTGCTATAGGGACATTCTGGAGGCAGCCCTCCAGTTGCCATGACCAAATGGCAAACCTTCAGGGCTCGGGTCCAGGAAAGTGAGTAGGGTGGAGATTTCTGATAGGAGACATTCTCGGGGGTGGGGGACAGAAGAGGTCACCTGAAATTGGTGACAAGGTACTAAGAAGGGATGAAATCTACAAAGAAAGAGTGACTTCAACAAAAGTGACAAACTCAGCCACTCACAGCTTGCCTAGACTTGCTGGCGTGCAGTGTCTTTGTGGGGCCAGCCAGCGTGGCCCACCAGACTGCAGTCCAGGCTGGTAGGGTGCTCCCAGAGGTCCCAGCTCAACCTCTCCTCCCCTCTGCCCTTCCCCCTCTTCCCCTGGGCAGCTCATTTGCTTTCCATAGCCTCTCATTTCCCCGTGTTGGTTTAGTCTCAGGCCCAGACCCTGTTCAATATTTGTTTCCCGGGCTCCGCTATTTGCTCTTATTTCCATATGCTTAACATACATATTAGCTACCTCCTGCCTGGTCCCGTAGATGTCAATGGCTTTTCCAGTCTCATTCTGAGTCTCAGGGACACAGGAAACTTCACTCTCATCCCACCAGGATGGTGTGAGGGAGCTGTTACCCGGAGCCGGCTTATGCCCACCCCAGTCCTGCCCACGCAAACCAGGGACCCAAGTCCGGTCAGCAGGAACTCAGAGTTCTCTCCCCCGTGCTTTGCCTCATCCTCACAAGTCACCCTTCCTTCCGTCTGGCAACGTAATATTGATTGATATTCAAGACCTATAAGTTCTCCCTTAATGAGAAGTAAGGGTAAGAATACAATTAAAAGTTCTAAAAATGGACTTTGAAGCCATTTCGGGGTTGTCCCTTCCCTTACCACAACCATCGTCTCCTGCTGAGCTCATTTTATTCTCCATGCTCCATCTCGGCCAAGCTAACCTCCTCATAGGAGTCCAGAAGCATCGACTCTTTGAGATGAACTTCAGAAGGCATATAACTCAACCATGGAGCATTCAGTGATCCCTCCAGCATTCCCTGTGTTCCTCCACGGTGCCAGGTGTCAGGGATGCAGGGATGACTGAGAAATAAATAGGACCTGCTGGATGGAGGTTACATCTAGTGTGGGAGGCAGAGACACTTAACCATAATGCAGTGTGACAAGTTTAAGTCAGAAGTAGAAAGGGGCTACAAGAGGAGGACCCTCAATCAGCCAAAGGTATAAAGCAAAGACTCCCTGCAATCCATGAATAATTGATTATTCCAAGTTCAGAGGAGCTCACTACCTCCCAAAGTCTCATTCCGTCTCTTTCTGAGTTCTTGACACATATACTTCTCTCTGTGAGAACGTCCCTTTTGCCTGCAATCGGCAATCTGAAATTTTAGTAAAAAGCTGAGTTATCCTCAAATGAACCATGTCCCTCTGTTTCAGTGTTTTCCCAGCTGTAGAAAGAAGAGGATCAAGCATGGTGATTTCAGAATACCCCAAATATTGTTGCTCCCTCCATCCTCACTGCCCTTTCCAAAGATGCCCTGTCACCTTCCCCTTGCTTCTCAGTAGCGTCTCATCTTTGTCTTCTCTCTGCTGATCCCAACCTCCCCCCAACTCTGTTCGACTTCCTTTAAATACTGCTCTTCGTGTCATGGCCATGCTGGTGCCCCACTGCCTCTAGGATGAAATCCACACAGTTTGGCTTCAGACACATTCAGGACCTTTTATACATCTCACAGTTCCCCAGACATGACAGTCTATCTCATCTCAGCACCTCTGAGTAGGCTTCCCTCCAAGCTGAAAAGCTTCTCCCCATCTTTATGAAACAACCAGCAAAATTCCATGTAGACAGAAAGCCCAAGTCAAAGCTTCAGTATGCTAAGCTGATTGCATGTTGTTCATGGTCCCATAGTGTCCATCCTCCACATTGGTCCTCAGATACCCTCATGCTCTGGAATCTATGCTCTTGTCCAGTCTTGTCCATGCTGAACACACAGGCTGAGCTGTGTAACCACTAAAATGTGACTGTGACAATGTGTGACTTCTAAGAGTAGGTTATAAAAGATGTTGCAACATCCACTTTGGTCCCTGTTTATGGCTTACTCTGGAGAAGCCAAAAGTCATGTTGTGAGAGCTGAAAACAGCCAGTAGGAAAGCCCAGGAGAAGAACTGAGGCTTCCTGCCAACAACAGCATCAACTTGCTGGCGTGTAGGTGAACCAGTCTTTCATGTGAATCCTTTAGTCACAGTCAAGTCCTCGGATGACTATGTTTCTGGTCAACATCTTGACAGCAGCCCATAAGAGACCCTGAGCCAACACCACCCAGTTAAGCAGCTCACATGTTTGACCCACAGAAACTGTGAGAAATAGAAAAGGTTCATTGGTATCTTAAGCCACTAGGTTGTGGGGCACTTTGTTATACAGCATTAGATAACAAATACAACAGCTTTTACCCTGCTGCACAGAAATGTATCTTTTTACAGGCTTCTCTATTCAGTCTGTCAGTGTCTCTGAAAACATGGCCATATGTCTTTTCTTCTTTGGATCTATAGCACTTGCCAAACTGCAAGATGCAAAGTAGACTATAAATTAATTCTTGTCTAACTTATTAATTAATTAGTAATTGCTCAAAGCCCTAATGGTCTAGTTTATGTTTCTCTTTCTTCACTACTTGATACTTTAGTTTGGCTTCCTTTCAGGGACCACCTTTGCCCTATTCCCACATCCATACTCAACAAGGCTTGACTTCATATTTTCAGTTTGCAAAAGACCTTTTACCTACTGGTTCATTCCTCCAGTGACTTTCTGAGGCTGACTGAGCAGTTATGATTAAGACTATTTTACACTAAGCAAGTCAAGTTGTCAATGAGAAAGTCCCAGTTTTCCTGAGCGGCAGCTCAGTTCAATATTTCCTATACCTCCCTTTTTCCAGTAGGTGAGCTGAAGACTGTAGATGCCTCGACTGTTTCCCCCTCATGACTCATTTACTAGGGACTTCTGAAGGAGCCCAGCCACCCCTTCCAAGATAAGGGTGCAGGCAATCATTCATGCTTAGAAGGGTTTCCTGCCTGGCCACACTTCTCTCCTTCCCAAGCCAGAAGCTCGCTACCCTCAGCCACCTGAGCTATGATGAGTCAGAGTGTGGGACTCAGACTTTGCCTTGGTTTGGTGGCCTGGGTCCTCATTAGCACAAGCTAATGCCATCCGAACTCCATCAGCTACACACACACTGCAGACTTCCTGCAAGAGCTGCAGTGGTGTTTGCCTGGTGAGATTATCCGGAAAATAACCTCTCTCCTTAGCATCCAGAAATAGTTCTTGATGTTATCTTAAAAAACTATTTTGGAACCAAAATTTAGAATAAAGCTGAGCATTAGTAAATGCCTGCAAGACTGCTTCCAAGGGAAATCAGGAAGGATTTCTGGAGACACTAAAGTCGTATATTATTGTAAGCTTGTCAAGTTGAAAAACTCCCAGACTGGGTGTCAGAAGACCTTTTTTTCAAGTCCCAGCTCTCGTCACAATAGCAGTATGACGATACATGCAGCACTGTGGCTCTTTGGGGCACAGTTGTTGTTGTTTTTTTTCTTTTTTCTATAGAAAGGTAGTCATCCTACTTTCTGTGTCAAAATCACAAGGTTAGTGAGCGGATAAGTAAACATAATACTTGTCATATACCAAGCACCAGATACGTGCCACATACTACCTTGGGCACTTTGCAGCTCTTAACTCAATGAAGTTTCATGGCAATGCTATGAAGTGGGCATTTTCCCTACTTAAATAACCACTACACCCAAGTTTAGAGTGGTTAAGTAGGATGTTCACCAGGCAGTAAATCAGTGGTAGAACCAGGATGAAAAGCCACAACTTTTTCCACTTCACCATGATGACAAGTAGGAGAAAATATTCTAACATGCTTTAAACAGTCTTTAAAAAAAATCCGATGCTATAAAAACAAAGGAGAAGGAACACAGCATTTGGAGATGGGCTCAGCAGATATATGCCATTCTCCTTAATTCTCCTTTTTTGAAATCCCAGGGCAAAGACAGCATCTGGGAAACATGGCTGTGGACAACCCTCATTCCCATGGTTTCTCAGATGAGCGTGAGGAAAGGGTGGGCACCATCAACAGATCAGCCCCTCTTACTTGCCAGACTGGATCCCACCTAAACCCCACACTGTGCATGGAACAACTAAGATTCATAGTCTCTCTGGGAAGCTGCAGATGGCTCATTTTTGCATTCTTCCTATTTCTTAAAAGTACTGCACATGAATTTTTTAAAGTAAAATTGATTTAAATTGATTCTATTTAAATTTTCTTTTATTTTGAAGACTTCACAATGCCTCCTAGGATAACTGCAGTCTCTCTGTGTGTTCAAAAACAAACTTGGAAGCCTGTATTGAACTCACATATAGCTCCTTCTAGGTCAGAAAGGATGCTCTTTCCAACTCCAGAATTCTATATTTGGTCAAGTCCCAGTTTTCCTATTGGGAACTTTGTGAATTGCATAGAGGCCAGAAACCACAATTACTTAACACTCAGGGCAAAACACAGCCTTTTTCCTACCCAATATTTTCCTTCTAACCCAGATTCAGAGCCTATTTGTATCTCTATTTGTCTGTCCTGGGATCCCCAAGAAGAGAGAACGCTCTTTTCTGAACTCTACTGCCATTCAGCTGTCTGACTTTGAGCACATCACTGAGCATTCTCTCTCTGACTCCGTTTCCTCTTGGTGATAATTGTCAGATGTCCTTTCCACAGCTATTGTGATTGATAATGCTATTAAAGGTTCCCCTCAGTGATCACACCATGCTTGGCTCTTGTTGTTACTGTGCTTATAGAGGCACTTGGGATTAGACTCTGTCCCTCACAAGCTAAGTCTGGGAAGGAACTCAGTTGACCATTACAATCTTTCCTGCCTTGTTGACCATCCCAGTTTTCAGCCCTACCCTTCACTTGGCAAACTCATACTCTTCATATTCTAGTTCTACCAGAGATGTCACTTTCTCTGGGAAATTTCCCTGAGTACACCCAGTCCGGAATAGGCACCCTATTTAAGGGATCGCCCAGCATCCCAGCATAATCATCACCCTGTGGTATAATTGTCAGTCTCATACACCATCCTCCAAGTTCTATGAGGGCCAGTATCTCATTTACCTTGTTCATCATTGTATGCTCAGAGCCTTGCAGGGTGGCCAGCCTACAGTAGGTACAGAAAATGCACAAAACAAACCTGTCTGTCCTGCCACCTTCATGGGGCTGTTAAAGTGAGCTAGGGTGAGTCTTTAGCAAGCCACTGCATGTCTTCTGCCTTCAATTTACTCCTCTGTAGAAAGCACAGTTTGAACTAGCTGTTCTCTGCCATTCTTTTCTGCACAATAATCTGTGATTCTGTGATCCTAAATAGGTAATGCATTGAAAGAACATGGAAAACAGTAGCACTTTAACCAACTTAAGGATCGTGTTTAACGTGACTATTATTATTCCACATGGCTCTTCCAATCTGTGCATCCTGGTAGCTCAGAATAGATACAACCTTCCTCCCACAGGCAAAGACTGGCCTTGCCCTGGAAAACCCCACAAGTCAACAGCAGTACTGCACCCAGGACACTGACGGGTCTGACCTCTCCTTTCTCGTCCCTCACAAGGGCCTTGGGAAATGTGCGACAATCCCTTCTTTTCTGACATCTGAATATTGCCTGAGCTCAGTGGATGGGACTTTGCCTTTTTAGACAGTCTGTGGTAACTTTTCTGAATTTTCTCAGCTGGTCAGTTGGTTTTGAGGATCTTTTTCTTTTGTAAAAAGAAAGAATCAGAAATCAATAATGCAAAAAATAAAAAATAAATAAACGGAAAACACTAAAGGAGAAGAAAAACCAGACAGTCAGTGTGCGTAAACGTTTAAATTAGAATACAACAGTTTAATGCTCCCGAAGACCAGACTATTGTTTCTTATCAGATTTCCCCTTGAACGAGCAATTGTGAAGCCAGCCTGTCCAGAGGAATGAGTTGTCATTCCGCCAGATGAGCAAACACCATCGATTTTAATGTGTGTGATAGAAATAAACAACACCGAGCTCTCCCTCCACACACCCTCCGCCGGACACACTATTCAGTGGGAAACGGCACTCGCATTGTGTTAAGTGTCCAGGTAGAGGCATCAAGCAGGAGGTGGCAGTGGAGGGTCCCGCACTGGATAGGTGGATATTCCTCCAGTCCGACTGGGCCCTGAAGGTCTCTGGGTTCAGATAAAATGCTGAATCATGGAATCGGGAGAACCAAGGGTAAGAAGAACCAGAGTAGGGGATCCCAGTCCCCTGAGGGGTCTGGAAGGGAAGAGTCAGCACCTCACCTCCTGAAAGTCTGCAGACAGATGCCAGCTGGGAGATCTGCAATGGCCAGGGCAGGCACAGAGGACGATGAATGGGGCTGGCAGTGATGGCAAGACCTACTGCAGGGACTTTGTAATCAACGCCCTGACTGAACTGCCTCCAAACCATCTGAACTGCCTTGAAGAGAGTTTGCCTTGGGGCTTTTGTCAGTTATAATCCATTACTAGAAACAAGAAAAGCCTACTGAGTAGACATAGATCAAGGAGGTTACCCACCAACCAAAGAGCTTACTCCACAGCCCCCTGAAAAGATACTGTGGCCTCTCCTCACTTATAACTTCTGCTGACCAAACACTCAGGAGTTTTCTCTTCAAAGACCATGATCTCAGGTCTATGGCCTTCTGTATTTACCTGCTTAATTAACAGGCATCAAAGACATATTTGTGCATTTCACTGACTGATGTTCTGCACCAGCCGAGGAGAAGACAGCTTAAATAAACCCCCTGCAATAATCCTGAAAGCAATTAGCAGTTAACAGATGCCAAGAGATCAGCTATGGCTGGGTGTGGTAATCTCAGCACTTTGGGAGACAAAGGTGGAAGAATTGCTTGAGACTAGGAGTTCGGGACCTGCCTGGGCAACATAGTGAGACCCCCACTTCTACACAAAAAAATATTTAAAATTAACCAGTTGTGGTGATGTGCATCTGTAATCCTAGCTACTTGAGATGCCGAGCAGAAGATGAGGGGATTGCTTGAGACCAGGAGTTTGAGGTTACAATGAGCTATGATCACGGCACTGCACTCCTGCCTAGGCAACAGAGCAAGATCCTATCTCTGAAAAAAAAAAAGAAGATGGGTTATATAAGGAGGGCTTATGTGAGACCAAACAAAATCTAGACAGAGAATATTGGACACTGGTAATCAGGTAAGTGTTCCCTGAACTTCCCAAAATAGTTTACTCTCCTTGTATCCAGGGAAGAGAAGAGCATCCTTTCTGGTGAGGAAGGTTTCAGTCTGAAAACTGAGATTTGAGGACTGGCTTTGTTATTAACAACACATAATGATGACATACCCCAATGCTTGAATGATAACCCTTGGAAGTTCTGGCGGTTTCTCTGCCTATATTTGCAGCCTATGAGGGGGTGATAGCAAAATAGAGATAGCACCAAGAACTCAGTGATGGGAAATGCAGTTGTCCCCTAAGAGTTAAACCTGGCAAAATCCACACACAATGGAGGTGATTAAGCAACTGTGAAAATAAATGCAGAGATTATCTGTAATTGTGTGACTCAAGGGCTTAGGAGCACCCGAAACTCTAGTCAAGGCATCTGGGAGCAATCTCAGGGAGATAAAATTGGAGTGAGATTGTAATTTGGTAAGCAGAACCCTAATCAATTGCATTGTGCCTTTCTAAGAGAAAGACCTCTCCAAAGCCTGTCCTGCCATGCTGGGACGAGTGTCTGTCCACCTGACAGGCAGATACCTGCTGTAGAGATACATGTACCACGCTGTCAAAGCCAGGAAACATTCAAGCCATAGCTTTGTTTTGGTTCTGATTCTGTAATCCTCAAACATTGCCCTGATAAATTTGGGGCCCATATAACTTGGTTGCAGAGAAAGAATGGACTGAACAGGCCAATGCAACTTACTCTAGTCCATCTTGTAATACCATTTCAGCATACGTCTCTCGATGTGTTTGTTAATATGAACTAGTTGCTCTGAGTTCGACTGACAGGACTGAGGAGCACACAATTCTGACGTCTAGGCCCCAGAAAGAGGAGATTTGTCTAGAAAACTAGTAGCCAGAGGCCTGAGGCTTTCACAGGCCACCATTCCAGGGAAAGACAGGTGTTGAATCGACCTCTTCTTTCAGAAAGGTGTCGCTCAGGTATTTAATCCCCACCAGTATGACATAGGTTGTTTATTACCTTTCCTGTTTGTCAATGAGAAAACTAAGCTTGAATAGTTCAAGGTCACATAGCATGTGGTATTTTGACTTCACACAACCATGAAGCTCCTTTGGGACAGACAGCCCTTCACACCATAAAAAGAGTCAAAGAAGATTTCCAAAGATTCTTTCCAGTCTAAAGAGGTTAGGCAAATGCTCCTTTCAATGCTATACAAAAGGACTGACTGGAATGGGGAAGCTGAGGGGAAATGCCTTGTTAATATTACCTTTGTAAAGACAGATTAAAAGGCGGAACTTTTAAGACATCCTTGCTGCCTCCTGTTTCATCTGTTGGCTACTACAGCCTCCGGCCTCCTCTTCTGATTCCTCAAGTTCATTGCTAAGACCCTTAGCATTGGGCTGCTCTTGCTGTGGGCTGGGAGTTGTGGCTATGAGGGATTGGCTAGCTCTTTCTGAGGTGGCTTCCCTCAGCACTCATTTTTACCCACAGACCCGGTGCCATACCTAGAGAACAGCACACAGTGTGGTCCATAGGCCCGGTGGACAATCATCAGGAAAGGGAGATGACAGTCAGTAACTTCCAGGCACTTCAAGGTGATCTGAGAAGCAGATTTAACCTTCTCCTCCTTGCCTATGGCTGAGGGACACCCACCTGGCAATCTTCCAGGGACATACAACCATAGAGTCACATCTTTCCATAATCTCTGTAGCTCTTCTCTTGGATAATGAACCCATCAGGGACACACGCACAGTCTAGGCTTTCCAAGGGTTAATGACCCCTTTAAGAGTGCCTGTGGGACAGAATGGGCATGGAATTTTACACAGTGGACTAGATGCAGAGTTGAGCCTTCAAGTTTTTCCCTCTAGATCAGGGTCCCCCACTAGATGTTAGATTTGCTTTTTATTTACACCAAGTTCTGGTTTCTTTACCCAGACAGCCTTTCTGTCCCAGGAAGGCTCTGGATTCTGACACTTATCCCATCTCAGCAACCTTGTCCAGTCCATCATTTCCTTTCCCCTCATCGTCTTGGGCAATTTTCCTCTTTTAAATGTCCCTCATCTCCTCCCATTTCTTAAAGCCCCCCAGCAAATTCTCAAATAAAAACTTCAACCCATGCCCTCTCTCCCTGAGCCCCTCCTTCCCTCCCTCTCAGCCTTAATGCCATACCACCACCTCTTACAGCATTTATGCTTGACCTGCAGGGAAGCGTCCCCATGATTTGTTTATTTATTTGTGAAAAATAAGGTTCCAATTATGGCATATCCATACAGCGGAATGCTATGTAGCCATTTAAAATGATGGGGTAGAAGAAAATTTAATGAGGTGGAAAAATGTTCACAACGATATATTCAGGGAGAAAAAGTGGCTACAAAACAGTGTGCACAGAATGCTTGCATTTTAATAAAACAATATGTATGCATGTATTCCTACGTGACTGAGGTGATATGAGCCTAAGTGCTCACAGTGGTCATCAGGCATCTGAGTGACGTGATGACTGGAAATGATATCTTCTTCTTTGTCCTTTTCTGTGTTTTCAAATTTGTTTCACAATGAGAAAATATTCCTTTTGAAATAAGAAAAAAACATAATAAGTGTGTGTGTGTGTTTCCTTGAGATACCAGTAAAATGTCCTTCCCATTCCCCCTCTCCTCCCACTCCCGTGGCCTTTCTGTTTTTATCCACATTGGCATATGTACTTGTTATTCTCAGCAAATGAGCCAATTGAAATAAGACTCAATTTATGCAAGCAGACTGTGGCTGCTGGTAGTCTAAAAACAGTGTGAGCACTAAGCAGCGGCTCCTTCACTTGTCCGAAAGGCACGGTCTTCTACAGTGTGGTTTGTGCCACACTTATGTCAATCCAGCTGTTCCTAAAGGTAAGATGGACGTCGTTGTCATCAGAATTCTTACATATAACTAGGATCTTCTCTCTGCCATAGAGAGGTAGTGCTGTGTAGTGGTTAGCAATGTGGTTTATTTTATTCCTAATTGACAACTTGGGTGCCAGTTTCATCTCTGCCACTGGCAATAACTATTGACCTTCTGAGCCTTAATTTCCCCATCTGGAAACATTTATAAGGTTATTTTGAAGACTAAGTATAATCAAATATTTAGAATAGTGCATGGCATATAGTGAGTATTTACCAAAATGGCGGGGGGGCATTATTAACCCCTGAGCAAACTTATTTCTTGGAAGAATAACATTTTGAGCTATTTTTAGTCTTATATGCTTAACTTTGAATAAAGGACAAGAATAGGTTTTTAAAGCTTAGAAAGGACAAAAAGGGGATGAGTTGAGGTGGTATATTCTGTCTATTGCTTTCGTCTCAGCAATATTTACAGACACAGACACAACATATGAGCAGGTTAAGATCAAAGGGTCCTCCATTAAGAGGTCATCCTCCAATAACCTTTGGTCTAGCTTTGCTGCACCCTGAGCATAAGATAACATTCCTATAATGACCTGCTTAAAATCAACAGAAGTTCTAGCTGTCAGTTCAATGAAACAGAATCTGAGGGTAGAAAGTAACCTCAATCCTCATTTAGTTCAATCTCCAATGTGATAAATTTGGAATCTCTCCTTAAACACACATGGCATATCATCATCAGTCCTATGCTTGATTATCTCAAACTGCCAAAAACTCCTATCTCCCAGGGCAACTTATGGCGTGGCATCGCACTCAGAAGGTTAACTCTGAATAGAAGTTCTTCCTTATAGTGAACCCAAATCTATCTCTCTGTAGCTCTCAACTCAAGATTCCATTTCTAATACTTGAAGTAAAGGAAAAGATGAATTCTTTTTTTCTGTGATATTATTTCAAATATTCATAGCCAGGACTATGTATTCCTCTCAGTTTTATCTTTTTTTAGGATAGATATCACCAACTACCCAAGTAATTACATATATAAAAGGTTTGTGAATCTTCACCATTCTAGTTCCTTGCCCCTCTCTCTCTCTCTCTCCTCTCTCTCTCTCTCTCTCTCTCTCTCCCGACAGATATAAAGATTTCTTTCCTTCACAAATATTACTTCTACATTTTAATGATTCTATTCTGTTATGGTAAGATTTTCTTTCTAAACCCAATATAGGATATTATGTTCTCTTTGGTTAAATTTTATAACTTTGGGTTCCTTCCATTCTTTCAGCCTGTCAAGAACTTTTTAGGACCTGATTCTGTCATCCAGAGTATTTGCTAACCAACCCAAATTCATGTCATCCACAAATTTGATGACTATGGATTCTGTCTTTATAGAAGTTATTGATTAAAACATTGACTAACATCTAGCTGAAATTAGAGATCTAGAAAAGTTCATCAAAAACTTCTCTTTAGTTTATAAAATCTTTGGATCTCTTCAGTAAGCTATTATCTGCCTAGGAATCCTTTTATCCTTTCCTATTACATCTTAGCGTATGATATGATATTATTTTTCCAGAATGCCTTAATGAAAAACAGAAACAAATTTTCCCAATCTATCAATCTAAAATTGTTACTTAAAAAGAAAAAAAAAGGAAAAATTTGATATTACATTCTCTTAAGAAACTCTTTGTAGGTCTTGGGATGTTCTCTGCTTTCTTTTCTGTATATTCTCAAACTATCTATTCTAATAATCAATTATGAAATTTTATTTTATTTCTCATTCTCTTATTGGAAATTGGCCTGACACTGGCCCTCTGTTCTCCCGATAATTCTCCATTCTCCAAAATTCCCCAAGGATTACAACAGAAACCTTTTGAATGCACGTGGGACAGCTGTGAACTGTAGAGTGCTGAGTCCTAGAAGCTTAAATATGTTTAGATTACTGTGATGTTTTATCTCTATTAGATGATTGATAATAAATATACACATCAGAGGCTGTGAGAAGTAACTATCTAACTGATATCTGAATAGAAGAATATGTTGGGAAATAAAACTGTGAACTTGGGTTTGGAATAATGTCTTAACTGTAATTCCAGAAGCACACAAAAAAATAGAAATTGAAAAGTTGATGGATATTACTACATTAAAATGAATTGGGGACAATTCTGAAGGGCCATCTTAGCTCCAAGCTCCCTGTGGGGTTGGCTGAGAATTTTGCTGCAAATGTATCACAGTTCAACTTCCTTTTTAGCCTAGTCCTGCAGCCCTCACTCCCATACTGGCAGGACTCTTGAGAGTGCTACCCAATAAATCTTCATGCAAATCTCTACTCAAAATCTATTTCAGAGAACTTGACTTAAGACAGTTGGTATCAAGAAGTAGATTTTTAAATGGGATTTTGAAGCTGTATCTCCCTCTATGTAGAATCAACTGGAAATGAGGTCTTCATCCCTGGAGATAGCTGGAGCCCCGTTAGTCCCTGGTATGCTACATTGGCACAGTTATCCATATTTTTATTTGTGTTGAACTGGGATGAAATATCAGTGGAAGGACAAGCATGAGCAAGTGCAATATCTCAAGCATTAGAGAAGAATCAGTAAATAGTAAGTTTCAAAGTTATGAAATTGAATGGCTGTTGCTGAGTGCTCCTGATGTATTAGAGAAAGACAATACAGGCTGAGCATGATTAATCACCAAGTTAAAGCAAAACATGGGAGTTAGAGTGTCTCCTTAGTAGCATACAGCAGCCTTTCCTGCAGCAGGAGGCAGAAAAGATGGAGGATCAGGCCAAAAGCTTAATTACAAGCGGTGCAAAGCATTGAAGAAGTTTGCATTCTCAATCTCAGCAAGTCTGCTCCATCAAGATCAAGAATATGATTGGGAAGGAGTGAGAACATGAGTACTGGGATGAACACATCTGTGTTGATAAACTCAAGAACCTAGAAACCCCAGATTCCCTTGAACTTTCTACAGAGGTGTCCTATCCCTCCTCATTAGAGGCTGGTGTTTATCCTCCTCTTGCTTGAAAATGTTGTCAGGTCCTTTTATATGGAAAACACATGTACCACCCCTCAGGATAAAACTCCACCTACCCTGTTAGGTTCAAGACCCATAGTAAGGATCACATCTCAACATCACCCAATTGGGGAAGTGCTGGGACTACAAGAGAGACAGGGGTCATATGTCAAAGAGGCTGTTAGATGTAGCCCATGAGCAGCAAGGAACTGGGAAAGTAGACCTTAGACCAGCTTCTGAGAGTGTTGGGTCAAGTATGGAAGAATACAAAGCTAGTAAATGAAAGTTTGTTGGTAGGGAGCACCGTCCCAGGACACAGGATTTAACACCCTGGCAAGTATTGTGGGAAATCATGCTAATATGTTAAAAGGATATCTTTCGGAAGCTTGGAAAAAGAAATGGCACCACTAAATGAAACAGAAATGCCAAAACTGTAGTGGCAGTTGATGGAGGGAGGGATATCAAAGCACAGAGAAGGAGCCAGGCTCGAATAGCTATACTATACAAAGTCAAATATATACATAAATATGCTGCATATATATGCTTATTTATATATGCTGGCTATGTTCCATAGGAAGGTCTGAAGGGTACCAGCAATAACTAATGTACAAGTGAGTGGGTACCATGGGGATTGTGTCCCTCCAAAATTCATATGTTGAAACCATAACCCCCGATGTGAGTGCATTTGGAGGCAGAATCTTCAGCAGGTAATTTAGGTTAAATGAGATCATAAGGGTAGAGCCTTAATCCCATAGACTTAGTGTCCATACAAGAAAAGATGCAAGAGAGCCCATGCACTCTCTTACCCTGCCCCAATCTCCTTCTACCATATGAAGATGCAGCACAAAGACAACTGTCTGCAAACCAGGAAGAGAACCCTCACCAGAAATTGAATTTCCCAGAACCTCGATCTTAAACTTCTAGCCTCAAAACTGTGAGAGAGTAAATGTCTGCTGTTTAAGCCACCTATTCTATAGTATTCTGTTATGACAACCTGGAGCTGATTAATATGGAGTCACCAAAGTTTTTGAAAAATTTAGTGGTGGCTGTCCTCTGCAAGCTAGGGTTTATAAGAGGAGAGGCTGTTATAACACTGACTTCTCTAGCAGTGATTGGGATAACAGAGTCATGAAATAACAGGAGCCAGGTGGTGGCACTTAACCATCCAAAGCAAGGTGGATGCAATGTCATAATGATTGACAAAGTTAATATGTCAACTGAGTAGAAGCCTGACCTGCAGGCAGTTAGGAAGATTAAGAAACTTGTCACATTCGTAAAAATGTTAGGGGTCCTGTATCTGGGGCATGCCGGGCCATTTCCTCCAAAGTAAAGGGCAAATTATGGTTTTTTCCATATCCCAGCAATAAGAAGGAAACACAAGGTGTAATAAGCCTTTCCTGACACTGAAGAAAGCATATGCCACACTTGGAGATACTGTACCGATTCTTTGCTGAAGTTGAAGGCATCAACTTTGAATGGAGCACAGAGGAGGAAAGGGTTCTGCAGCAGGTCAGTCTGATATGCAAACATCCTTAATGCTTCTGCATAGACCAGCAGACCTTATTGGTACTAGAGCTAACTGCGGAGAGAAAAAACTCCATGTGAAATTTATAGCCTACTAGAAGAATCAAAATATAGACCACTAAGATTCCATAGCAGGACCATGCCATGTACAGCAGAGACTAATAGACCTTTCAAAAAACTATAGCAGAATAAAGGGTACCAATATAAACTGAACATCCAACCGAAGGACATCAAATGACCATGCAGCCAGAATTGCCCTTCATGAGTTGAGTTCTATCAGCTCCACCAAATATGAAGCTCAGGCAGGTTCACGAACAACTCACTGTAAGGTGGAAATAGCTCCAGGATCAGGCACCAGCTGATTCATAGGGTCCAGACCCCTCTGTTTCAACATTGGCCAGTTCGTCAGGGGCCTGTAGAACAGATTAGAAGATTGGGACAAAAAAGAATGGAGAAGAGGCTAATTGATCGGACTATGGAAGTTACCCAAAGTGTGAAGGTCTTTATACCATATTTTAATGCCCTCCAGAGAGCATTCACTCCAGAAGAGCCAGTAAATAAGCATTTACAGAGAACAACTAAGCCAGTTGACACCAGTTTCTATTGACAGCATCTTGACTGTCCCCTCCAATGGGTTCAAAAATGGAGTAGCCATGGTGGCAAGAAGGGATACTATGTACAGACTCAACAGCAGGTGTCTACTTACCTTGGCTACTCTAGCTCTTAAACCTGTCAAATTTCCATAGCGCCAACAGCAGAAACAAATGCTATGTCTCCAGTATGGCGTTATTCCTAGGGGAGATGAACCTGGTATCTGATGGCAAATAGGTCACATTGAATTCCTTTCTTCCTGGAAGGAACAGAGATTCATCTTGATAGTACTAATACATATTCCAGATATGGGCTTGCCCTCCCTGCCCACAGGCCCTTAGCCAGAAGACGACCTAAAATCTTAGTCAGTGTTTAATCCACCAGCATAGGATCTTCCATAACATTGCATCAGACCAGAAGACCCACTTTACAGAGACAGAAGGAAGGTGGGGACACATGACCATGAGATTGACTTGTCCTATTACTTACTATACCTTCCAGAAATTTCCAACCTGATGGAGAAACCTGAATAGCCTTTTAAGGACACAGACAAGGTACCAGTTTAGATATGATACTCTGAAAAAAATGGTGAGCCTTTTTCCAGGGTGCAATATACCTCCATGATGTCTCAATCCATGACCATTATACACATTCTATCTATAGTCATGTAGAAATGGTTCCAGACACTGAAGAAAGGCTATTGAGGTGGCCTTGCTTGCCATAACTCTCAGTGAGCCTTTGTTCTTCTCAGTGTAAAATTTTCCAGTGGGAAAAGACCAAGAATGCCATTAAACCTATGCTACTGCTGCCTTATGATCATTTTGGGCTTGTTATACCAGGAAAGCAGCAGTCAATGAAAGTAGTCCCTACGCTGAAGGGTTAATTAACCCTAATGCTTAGAAGGATGTAGGGCTACTCGTTATACAATGTGAACAGAGGAAAATGCATTTGTTTCTCCAGTGATCCACTGGAGTCGTTATTGACACTTTTCTACACAATTTTGGCAGTAAAAAAACATACAGTAGCTATAGCCCAAGAGGAGTTTGGTGACCAGGGTCTTAGAATTCTCATGGTTAAATGTATGGGTCATCCCACTAGTTCATGTCACAGAGACCAGCAGAGATACTAGCTCAGGAAAGTAGAAATCTAAAGTATAAAGATGTAAATTATGATGGCAATAAGTTTTTCAGGAAATAAGAACAGCCAGAAACTTGGAGAAGCTGTTCACAGACGATGGAAATATAAGAAGAAAGTAGAACCAAGCATCACAATGAGTGTACAGTAGTGGGTTCTATGGTACACCACTTAGATCACCACTTAGGGCTTAGACATTTAACCCCTTAACTGTGAGAATATTGGCTGCTGGCATCTCTGAGACGGGTTACTACCCAGAAGTTTTCTTCAACCCAGGGTTCAAGGTCATTAATTTTCCTTCCCAGAGGCAGACAATATCCAGTGACTAACAGGCTTCTTGCTCAGACTTCTTGCCTTAGTCTGGGAAAACTCTGAAGAGCTAGCTTGGTTCCAGAACTTATTGTGAGATTAGGCAAGGTCTTCATTGCAACTGTATCATGGTTCAAATTTCTCCTCTGCCCAGTCCTTCTTTTCCCCCTTTCTTAGATGTGTTCTATTCTCCAGCACTCCTCTACACACAAATCTCCATCTTAGAATCAGTTTCCAGAAAACTCCACCTAAGATAGTGTTCATCACTTTCTAGTTACATCAATCTTCCTACCTCTATGAATTTTTTTCCTACTACCCTCAGCTACTCAGTTGTGGGCACAGATAAAATATGTTGTTTTTGTCAGGATTAAGGTTTTTCAAGGTAAGTGAAATGAAGAAAACAAGTAACAATTGATTTGAAGTTATTTGAAAATAGAATAACTAAAGAAATGTAATAAGAAAGCAATGATGGATAAAGTAGGAAGTAAATACAGGAGGTGAGTGATGGATGGAAATAGTGTTCAGTGGATTGAAAGTTTTGAAGTCAGAAAACTCATGCAGTGGGAGTATTTGGGCAACTGAGGTGGAAGAATAGCCAGTTTCAGAACCAAAGTGGAAACTCATGATTTTGGAGGGGCACAGAGTTTCTGGGTATGATGTGGTCCAGTATCATCATGGAGAAATGACTCAGATGAAGTGAAGGAAGTCATTTGGATGTGAGAAATTCAAGGAAATGAAAGGTCAAGTGTCTAATGTGGGGTTCATATGGATGCTGGCTCTGCCTGGGATAAGGCAAATTACACAAATTACACATTATATTGAGCTTCTGCTAATGTCCATCAATCAAGGCTACTTTTGTAAGTGTGTAATGGTCAAATACATTTGAGAAATGTTGATACAAACTATTGTGTCACAGAATCAGCTGAAAAGTGGAAGACAGTGAATCAAACGCCATGTCTTTAAGTGAATAGGAACACATGGCAATGAATTCTTCAAATGATTATCAATCATTATTAATAATTAATCATTATTAATCAATATTAAAATGCTAAAAGCTTTACAAAAGGGAGGGATAAGTGGCCTGGAAGTAAAATGAGTGCCAAAGTGAATACTTTCCATAAGTACCAACTGTGAGATACAAGGGTTATGAGAAAAAAAAAATAACTAGATTTGATAAAATTCAGCTAAATTATGGTCAGAACAGGGGTAGCAGACATTAAAATGCAAAGGTTAACATTGCTTGTCAGAATCATACAGACTCAGATAGAATCAGAATTGATCCCAGGTAGTCTGGACCCAGAGCTCATACTCTAAAACTTCACACTAGAGTGGCCCACTACAGGTATGCCACAGATGGGAAATATAAATAAAATGTACACAATATATTGAGCTTCTGTTGATGATGTCTATCAAATAAGTCTACTTTGATAAGTGCAAGGAGGTCAAATACATTTGAGAAATGTTAACACATGCTATTAAAATATTGTGTCACAGAATAAGTAAAGGACACTATTACATAGATGTTGGGGACTTGGCATCATAGAGAAGATGGATGAAATGCTACACAAAATAATTGTACATTTAAAGGCTTTAAACTCAGAAACATTTATGGATTCACAGTCAGCAACCTCAGACTTCATTTTGCATCTTCTATCCCAACTCCCAAGGGATTGAGAGCCCTCAGACTATTTGCTTGAGATCCCCTCTCTGGTCCCCAGTCCAGTGATGCCTTCTGTTCATGGCATGGTATACTCTCTTTCTTTTACTGTCTGTTCCATCAACACTTAACTAGTCAAAGTCCATGTCTCAGAGCATTACCAGTGGACTAGCCAGCTGACATTGTATTTCCTCAAGTTTATGTGGTTATCTATTTAATTGCTATTTTTTTAAGATTAGAGAGAAATGCATTCATAAGCAGGCACTGAACACTAGTCACATTAGCACAAGGATGGGATTAGCAGTCACAGGGCACTGCTAAGGGTGAGAGGGAAGGAGGAGGGTAGGGGACACATGACAACATAAAGAGTACCTGGTCCACTACCGGGGGAGGATCACTTAAAAGCCCAAACCTCACCTGCATGCAACCTACTTCCGTGGTGAATCCTTTCTTGTACTCTACAGCGCTATAACAAATAAACACATTATAAAAAATGATGGGAGAGAAATGATACCATATACAATATTTATAACATTTGTAAGACATGTGATTTATGACTGTAACATGTATACAGAGTACCTCTTATTTGAAGAAATAAAATAAAATACTAAATAAATTTGATCTATTCTCTTTTAAAGATTGAGGTCATCCTTTATTGATATTTATTAGGATGGTTTTAATATGAAATTTATCATATATATGCAAAGGATGATGTGAGTGTTGAGTGACATTATTAACTAATAATAGACTAAAATAATATATATACACAGGATACTTTAAGCAAGGTAACATAGTATTCTACCCAGAGAAACTTGAAAAGAGGTCATCTGTCACCCAATGACCAAAAATAAAATGCAATTTCTCAGAGCAATGGTCATGCACTAGTGGGAATCGTAGGTCCACTTAGGAACAGAGAAGATTTATGCTTGAGCAGGTCAGACATTTATTGTTTCCCAAATCTTAGCAACTCCATCTGCATGTGCGACCCACCCTGCTCATTGCTTCCTTACAGTCACTTTAAACCCTGCGATGACAAAAGAAGCTTCTCAGTACTGCAGAAATTAGGTTCCACCTGGGGTCACTGTTATTGTATGTTTATTTATGCTTATGACATGGGCACTGCCAGATCTTGTCATGGGGTGAAGCCCAAGGTCTCAACATCCTTCAGTCTGCACCATCTCTGTGATCAGCAAAAGCTGGAGCGAGTACACATGAGCATCTCTCCTGCACTGCCAGCTGCAGTCTTCAGACGCCATCTCGCCAAGGAGACGGCAGCTGGGGGAGAAGGGCTGTGCAAAGTGCTATAGGGATTGATAGGTTGTTAATACAGTGAGACAGTTACACTGTCTCAGTCTGACAATGCTGCCATTTAGCATCCTTATGGGCGGGCACCATGACCCAACCACACAGCTAATGAGACTTGGCACACCCAAGCTCAGTCTTACCCCCTGATTATTATTTAACTTTGATGTCTGCAAGCATAAATGCTCAATCAGTCTATGGTGGTATAGAATGGAACACAGTGGCTCTTGCACACAGAAGTGGGGCCAGTGGAGCCTTTGTACTTTTGAAGAGAAATCTATATTAGACATGGTGACAAGAAGGGAAGAGAGAGAAGTGAGCATTTTCCAGCCCTTTTTCATACAAATTCCTGTATGATGGTACTGAAAGGGACTTCAGAGTGCATTTTGCCAGTCATATTTGCTTTACATAAAACAAACTTAAAGTGTGAGGTTGGGGAGTTACTTGGTTAAAATTAGAACAGAGATGAGACTTCAGCCCGAGGCTTCAGGCTCTCCCAAGCAAGAAAGTTTGTTGCACGAAGCCTTGTCCAAAATGAGAATGATTCCTTGATTCTACTTATGCTTAAACCATGGTGTTGTCTCTGATTCCTCTCACCCCATGCTCTCCATAGTCATTCAGTCCCTAGGGCTGTTGTCCTCTGAGTTGAGCCCTGTCTAGCCCTTCCCTTCTTTTCTCACTTCCCCCTTAATTGGGTGCTCATGACCTCACTCCTAAACCATGGCAAAGGCTTCCCAAATTGTTTCCTTTCTCCCAAGAATCATTCCACTGCTTCTTCTGCATGCCACTTAAAGATTTCGTTTCTGAAAATTACTTTCTTGAGCCTTCCATTTCTCAAGAACCTATTGTGACTCTCCATTATCATTAGAATAATGATAATCTTTCTTATCATAAATCTTAAAACAACTCTAGGTTGATTTACACTCTAGGTTGACATTCAAAGACTGAGTACCTTTCTTAACATAACTTCAAGTGCTTCCTGCATGGTTCCAATCAAAATGGGCTCCACATTTCTACCCAAAAACACTGTGATCATTCTTAATTTTACACATAAGTTCCTCCATCTTCCATTTAGAAGTTCATCTCTACTTCTTTCTTCCCAAGAGCAAATGCTGTGCACTTTCAAGCTCACACAAGCTTCCCTCTTGAACTGAATGTTGTCTGAATACTGCAGGTGATCCATAGCTTGCTGCTCTGACCTCCTTCCTATAGCTTTCATTGTCTCCATAATTCATTTGAGCCTTTGTTATCACTTACCTGTAGGGCTTTCTGCTCTTGTTTGGCTGTCTCTTCTCAAGCAATTTGTAAATTGCTTAATGAAGGAGATCATGTTGAAACCAGCCCAATTGTCTTATAGAACTGATGTTTAGGGTTTTATAAATGAACATAGCAACTGACCCACTGGGTCTTAAAACTCAAAATTTATGTTTGTCTTATCTGAGTTCCTTCCTCAGAAAACCGACCCTGAAGAAAACCAAAACACACCAGATCACCATATCCAGACAATGAAAGCTAGACTCCTCCTCTCTCATAATTGCTTCCTAGACCTTCCTAATTCCCATTTTTCCACACTAGTTACATTCCTTACCCACTATATAAACTCCTAATTTTAGTCAGGAGAGGAATTTGAGACTGATCTCTCAGTTCCTTCCTTCTCCAGATTAATATCACCCAAATGCAAGACCCTCTTTCCTGGTGATACTCATGTCAGTGTTTGGCTTTGGGTGCAGCAAGTAATTAAAACCAGATCAAACTTCTGGCATTTTGGTAACAATGTCTTCACTTTGGTCTCCCATCATAGAATGCTAGACCACAATGGGTGCCTAACACAATCCTCTTCAATTGAGTTGTAAGCAAAGTTTAGGTCCACTCTGTCTCCAGGCTAGCATTCACTGGAAGCTTCTCTATGCACTTCCAAAAATGGCACTGACTCAACAGAAAAACATCCTGTAACTCCTAAAACCAATTATAAGTACCAAGTTCCTATTTACCGTAAAACAATTCAAGGTCCACTTATTTCCAACAATATGAGGTACAATCAAAATTCAGAAAAGAATCAAGCCAATTCTCCAGAATTCATCACAACAGATTTTGAGGTATGTGGGGAAAACATTTTAAAGTTTATTCTAAGATATTGTGTCATAAATCTTAAATCAACCAGAAGGCAGTTCTGTACTAAGCTATACAACATTTCTGAGCTTCACTTTCCTTACCTGGAAGATTTAATAATGTCTTGCTTTTAATACAGAAAAGGATTAAACAAGCTAGTATATATGAAAGTACTTAGCATGATACCTGGGCTGTAGTAGGTGTTCATGAAATATTTTCTTCCTAGTGAATAGTCACCCAGCGGGAAACACCAAGGAAAAGGCTCCATGCACTGTCAGTGGTTGCTACATATTGTGTGGTAGGGTCAAGGGTGATGAATAAGTACTTGAGTTTTTTTCAGAGGGACAGAAGAGTCGACAAGGTAGACAATGTATTAATTGATATAGCACAGGATGGGCCCTAATGAAAATGCTCTCTTTAAACCTCCATGTCCCACACATCTCAGCCTCTATCCGACTATTTCAACTCAGGTTGACCATCCTTTGGTCACTGGTAGCTCTTCCTGTCAAAGCTGGCTTTTCTGTTTCAGAGTCTGGGGCACAGTCACAAAAGCAGCAGGAGAGTCACCAGTCAGGCAAAACACGCCAATTTCCCTGCCTACCTAATGCCCCTGTGAAGACAGGACTCCATGCCCACAATGGATGTGCCTTGAACAGAATGTCCTGTTAATTCATGGCTTATTTATAGACCTGTTCCCAGGGAGGAAAATAGTATAGTAAGTAGACTCAGTTTAGAGATTCCAGAAATTAAAAAAAACAATTAAAAAGCTGAGAAAATGTGCTACTTTTTTACCTTAATGCAGGAAAATTGGGTCTTTGTGGAAATACCTTGGCCTTGGTGTGGTAGCTCATTTTTGGAGCACTTTATAAAATGACTCTTCCCCCACTACTCTGTGACAAGGCAGGAACAGCACATGCCACATCCAGAGAATTCATCACTATTGCCCCTGGCACCTCACGGATTTTCTTCTTTCTGCAAGAAAGATGGCATTTCAGAGTTGACAGATTCTCTCTCAAGCTGTGTGCTTGCTTTGATAGGTGATAAAGCCAGTGCTCCCCCAAGGATGGGGCATTACAAGCAAGGTCTGCTCAAGATAAATCAGGAAGGTCTAGTGGAAAGGGGGTTCAGGGAATCGCGTGGTCCATCGCATTCCAAACAAGCATTGCTAGGAGAATCACAGAAGAGCAGGCCCTTGTGAATGAAGGAAACTGACAGGTACAAGTTACAGAGCATGGGGTAGAGTCAGAGTTTACACCAAATCTAGTCTTCCTTGGTCTCATCAGAAGGTCAAAAGCCTCACTGTCCAGTTCTCATTAAGCTAGAACCCCTTAGCTGTTACCTATTTCTGCTCCTTGTTTTTTGAGTTGGAGTCTCACTCCGTTTTCCAGGCTAGTGTGCAGTGGCACACTCATGGCCACCCTAGCATCGACCCACTGGGCTGCGGCAATCCTCCCACTTCAGCCTTCCAAGTAGCCGGAACTACAGGTACATGCTACCACACCCGGCTGATTTTTTTTTTATTGTAGCAATGAGGTCTCACCAAGTTGCCCAGGCTGTTCTCAAACCCGTGGGCTCAGGCAGTCCCCTCACTTCAGCCTCCCAAAGTGGTGGGATTACAGGCTTGAGCCACCACACCCATCCTGTTCCTGCTCTTTTGACTACTACATGAGATTAGAAGCTTATAGAAAGACATAGTCTCTTCTCTGCTTCTACTGAAGCTACTTCGGATGAATTGTTTAGAACATTTAAAAGCCTGACTTCCACAGCAGGTGTAACAGCATC
Organism: Cephalopachus bancanus; assembly: GCA_027257055.1. Classification (NCBI taxonomy): domain Eukaryota; kingdom Metazoa; phylum Chordata; class Mammalia; order Primates; family Tarsiidae; genus Cephalopachus; species Cephalopachus bancanus. The sequence continues at coordinate 18,356,256 of JAPVLO010000019.1, forward strand.
ACCACAGCCAGTTGGTGGGGGACAAATGCAAGCAGTTTTCAACAACGTTGAAAGCAAAAATCCTAAATACTGTAGCTGCCTAATAATGGAACCCAATGTCCAATAAGGCAGTGAGACACCCATCAATGAGGTGTTCAAAAGAAGTTTGGCAGGGTAATTCCTGAGAACATTCTTCCTTGGGTAACAAATTGAACCAAGTGATCTCCAGCCTTAGGCATCTTCTGACTCTTACCTTACCTTCCATAGAGGGTAAGAGAGAACAGAATAGACTGGACTCAGTTTCTGAACCATATTTAGGTCTGCAAGTAGATGGTACAGAACTTAGTATTGGGGGCTCTGTGTCAGACCACCCTCTATGTCTCCTAGCTTCTTCTCTGATCTACTCAGATGGTTCTAGACAAGTTCCTCTCTTTTCCATTCTGGAGGAAAAAATTAAACATGCATGACATCCTTATGTGATACTTTTTTCTTGGACCTCTTTTTTATGGCTTCTTGGAATACAGCATCCAGACAGAGAGAACAGAGGTAACAAATTACCATGACTCCAGTCTTTCTAAGGCCTACTTCACTTGTGGCTCCCACAGGAATCTCCAAGATCTTTGGCAAGACATCCAGTTATTCTCCTAGAGACCCCAGCCTGAGGAACCATAGGTCTCTCCTTCATAAAAGCAGTGGAGAGCAACTGTCACTACTGTGAGTTTTGGAGTCAGAAAGATGTGTACTTGGGTCCTGGCATCACAACTTTACCAACTGCCAGCCATGATGTGACCTTAGGCAAGCTATTTTCACTCTCCTAGCCTTAGTATTCTTATAAGTAAAATATGGATGATAGTAACCATCCCATCAAGATTCTTGATATTAAGTGATTAGCATATTCTATGTGTGTAATAAAAAGTGGTTGTTCTTCTATCACAACATTCTACCTTCCAGCAACATTCATCTGTTTCCACATGCTCTAACTTCCTGCCTACCACAAAGATCTCTGTCCCAACTATTGTTTTGAGTTGGAGTCTTACTCTGTTGCCCAGGCTGGAGTGCAGGACACGCTCACAACCACCCCAGCGTGTCTACCTGTGGGCTCCAACAATCCTTCTGCCTCAGCCTTCCAAGTAGCCAGAACTACAGGCGAGTGCTACCATGCCCAGCTAATTTTTTGATATATTGTAGAGACGAGGTCTCACTAAATTGCCCAGGCTGGTCTCGAACCCCTGAGTTCAGGCAATCCTCTCGGGTTGGCCTCCCAAAGTGCTGAGATTACAGGCTTGAGCCACCGCACCCAGTCCTCTGTCCCATCTTAAACCAATCCCTGTACTTGCTTTCATTCCCCTCTTGCATATTCAAGTACATTTCTTTAGCAATTCTGCCCTCTCCCACCATTCCTCTCCTGCATCATCGATTTTTTTCATTTTCTACTGAAACAGTTCCATCAGCATACAAAAAGATTCCTATATTGCAATTTCTCTATTAAAAAAAAAAACCTTCTTATGATTCTCACTTCTCTGCCAGTTACTAACCTGTTTCTTTGCTCCTCTCTGCAGCACAGTCCTTGCAAGAGTTATCTCTACCCACAGTCTTCAATTAGCCGTGTACCATTCTCTCCTAAACTCACTCCAGTCAATCCTTTGGCCACACCAATCCATTGAAACTGCTTTTATCAAGCCCACCAACAACCTCTGCACGGTTAAATCATTTCTCTTTTTTTTTGAGTTGGAGTCTCACTCTGTCGCCCAGACTGGAGTGCAGTGGCTGCTCCCGGCCACCGCAGCCTCGACCCGCTGGGCTCCGGCGATCCTTCCGCCATAGCCTTCCACGTAGCTGGAACTACAGGCGTGCGCTACCACACCCGGCTAATTTTTTGATTTATTGTAGAGATGAGGTCTCGCCTGCCCAGGCGGGTCTCGAACCCGCGGGCTCAGGCAACCCACTCACCTCAGCCTCCCAAAGGCATGGGATTACAGGCTGAGCCACCGAGCCCGGCTCCTAAATCATTTCTCAATCCTCCTCAAGATGGCCCCTTCATCAGGCTCTGACCCAGCTAATGATGCACTCCTCATTCATACATTTTCTTTACTTGGTTTTTAAAACATCACTCTGTCCTGAATTTCTCTCTGTCCTGCTGGCATACCTCTGCAGGTTCCCTTACCAATCCCTTGTTAATGATGGACTGTCACAGCTCCCTTCATGGTCCTCTTCACTTCTCTGTTTGTCCTCATCACTCGAGACCTAGAGTATTTGGGCTTTAAATGGTTTCTATATTCTAGACCTCTCTCCAACTAGCATTCCACTCTCAGACTGGCTATACCCTTTTGCCGTGTGGATGTTTAATCATTGTGTAAATATTATTTGTGTCAAAAAAAATCATCTTCCCTCCCATATCTGAACCTCTCAGAGTCTTCCTCAGATCGGTGAATGGCAACTCCATTCTTTTATTTATTTGGTCCAAAGAACTTGCAATTATCTTTGATTCCATTCTCTGACATCTTATATACAAACCACCTGGAAATACTGTATCTTCCATCTTTAAAATATATTTCTAGGCTGGGCGCGGTGACTCAGCACTTTGAGAGGCTGAGAAGAGAGGATTGCCTGAGCCTGAGGGTTTGAGACCAGCCTGGGCAACTTGGCGAGACCTCATCTCTACAGTAAATCAAAAAATTAGCTGGGCATGGTAGCACGTGCCTGTAGTTCTGGCTACTTGGGAGGCTGAGGCAGAAGGATCACCAGAGCTCAGCAGGTCGATGCTGGGCTGGCCGTGAGTGTGCCACTGCACTCCCGCCTGGGCAATGGCATGAGACTCCAACTCAAATATATATATATATTTCTAGAATCTGACCACTTGTCAGCATTGTCATAGCACCTTCTGCCTGTCTGTACCTGCCATTGTGATGTCCTTTCCTTATGCAGCACTGCCAATCCCCCTTTCTTGTGTCTACCTTTAAATTTTTTTCTCTAACACGTACCTCTTTCTAATATACTATATAATTATTTTTATGTCTCATGCTTAATGTCTGCCTCCCCACCCCCATGCTGCCTGCATGTAAATACCATCAGGGTAGAGGTCTTTGTTTTGTTTACTGATGTATTGCAAAAGCATAAAACAATGTCTGGCACAGAATAAGCAATCAGCAAATCTCTGCTGAACCCAAGAATTATTCTTAAACAATTTCAATTCCCTTCACAGTAACTCATTTAAATCCAAACCTGGCACATGGAACTATACACAAGAGTACGTTTCCTCAAAGTTCTTGGCATGCAGGAAGGACGAGTCAGGTGATCACTGTTGTTGTGTTGTTGTGTGACTAGCAAGTTGAAGGAGTTGCTGCACCAGGATGGATCTTCCAAGGGGCTTGGATCATCCTTCTGGGAAGGATGGCTTCTTGATCAATCCATCTACTAAGCAACTGCATTACTCACTACAAGAAGACAAGAGAAGTTAACACAAGATCTCTGCCCAAAAGGCAACACTTAGCCACACAAAACAATAAGTGGACAGTTCTAGGCAGTATATCATCAAGTGCTAAATTGGATGTTATTGACTCTAAGTGCTGTTAGAGTTCAGAAAGGGGAGAAGTCAATGAGCAATGAAGCCCTGCAGAGCTGTGAGCCATCATTCCTCAAGTTCCTTGAGGGCAGGGGTTATGTCATCTTTTCTTTTCTTTCTTTTTCTTTTTCTTTCTTCCTTGTTTGCTTCCTTCCTTTCTTTAGCTTCTCTTCCATAGACAAAGGACAGTAATGTGCTCATAAGAGATATATAAGAACAGCATTCTTAAATTTTTCCTAACGTCTTTCAAAAAGGATTTGAAGTGGCTTACAGGGATATAAAATAAATAAATAAAAGCACATTAAAAGAACGTGCCAAAGAAAAAAGTAAAACAAGGATAGAGACAGAAAATGGAGCTAGGAATCAGGAAAACAGTTCGTTAAAATACAAGCCAGAAGAGACCATGTTTTGGCAATAGATGAACCACAAATTTGGCTCTAAGCTTTTGATTGGACAATTTGAAAAGGAAAACCTAATTAATTATGCAATTCATACTATATGTATGGCAAAAACAGGCCTATTGCTCAGCAGATACAAAACTATTCCAGATACTTAAGCCTTCCATGAATTCCTCCCTTGGGCCCTTGTAGAGCAGATATTTTATGATGTAATGAGCAATATCTTCAAAGAACTTCGTAGAATAGACTCAACCATGAGTTTCACACGGCTGTTTGTTCTATACATTCTTTTCAGTGTTTGGAACTATTTCTATTTGTTCATCTTGAGCATTATGGGACAACTGCACCATTTAACTGTGGCACAATTCTATAAATTTAACAAGGTAAAAGAGTGGGACAAATTTAAGAGAAAACCTTTGTAGAACTCTATAGCATACAAACAAATACAGAGTGTGTGCATGCATGTGTGCACGTGCGCACGCATGCGCGCACATACACACACACAGAGAGAGAGAGAGAGAGGAGAGAGAGAGAGAGAGAGAGAGAGAGAGAGAGAGAGACCAAGTAGGAAATAATCGTATCATCTCCTGCACATGCTACACTTTATACATGGCATTGTAGTAATGTCTGTACTTTATCATTTCTTTTGCTAGATTTTAAGTTCATCAAGGTCAAGTATAAAATGACATCTTATAGGTCTTTGTATCTCTCACAGTGCCCAACACCAGATCTTGCTAAAAATGAATGCTTTTTTTATTCAATAAATATTCATTGAATCCCTACTAGCTTCCAGGCACTTTTCTAGCAATGAACAAAACAGATGAAAATTTTTACCCTCAATGGAGTACAATCAGGGCAGGGATGGATGTGAGACAGATGACTGCAATAAATAAGTCTATTATATAGGTATATAAGAAGGTAAAACCTACTATGAAAAAAATCACAATATGGTAAGAGGGATTAGAAGTGGGGGGGTACAGGTGGTGATATTGACTAGGATAATCAGTACAGACTTCATTGAGAAGGTGAGACTTAAACAAACAGTTAAAGAAAATAAAAGAGTTAGCCACACAGATAGCAAGGTGAAGAAGATTTTAGGCAGAGGAAACAACATTGACTATTCTCTTACCTCCAGATAATTGATTTATTGGGACTAGTGTTAGGCATGACAGTATAGACAAAGGTACAAGGCATACAAAAGACAAATGTGGAATAATAAACACTTCTATATTCTCAGAAATACCAATGACTTCTTTAAAATGTGGAAATGTATATTTTCAGTGAAAAATAATATTGACTATGATGCCCAGCTTGGAGGAAAGAGGTCTTAGTCAGAACAGGCTAGGTAAGGCTACAGTAGCAAATAAAGCTGGAAATCTCAGCTGTTTAATAAAAAAAATAGTCTTCATGCAAAGGAGTTACTTCCATTTTTCCAGGACAGCGACTTTTATATAATGACTCAAGGATCCAGGCTATTTCCATTCATGGCTTTCCCATCTTGACGTGGCTATTCTATGACAAGCAGAGCAAGGGAAGAGAAGATATGAGGAAAACTCACACTGTCCCTTTATCCTTTGGCCAAGAGTGACCCATGTCACTTATGTTAAAGCTCATTGGCCAGAACTAGTCACATCTCTCAACCTAACTGCAAGGGACGCAAAGAACTGCAGTCTTTCTATATATACAGGAAAAGGAAAGAGACTTACCACATATAGCACTGACTTGGGTACAGAAGAGAATAAGTCAGACTATGTTTGAGTTTACGGCACTACCAGACAGGTTGACCTTGATTTAAGCCCCATTCTAAAATAGTCTGTACTATGACTGCAGCTCTGAGTGGGGTAAACCCAATCAAGATCATAATCAGTAACAATATCTGAAGGGTTTTGTTTTATGCCCTGATTCTTATAAAGTTAATAGAGTGATGGTTAGTGAATGATTAAACTCCTGCTTTGTGATAAGATCTATGCACACATTACTCTACTGTTTATTTAATAAAATTACATAAAACAAACTACATCTATTCTGCAGGAGATTTCTGTATATTCTGTTGTTGCAGATGTTCTAGTATGGATTTGAAATTATTTATCCCTAAGAAGTCAACAAAAATTTTTACCAATATGTACCTACAAGAAAAATATTTCTCCTGTTAAATTTTGTCTCCTTGTTTCTTCTTTTGTTTCTATGACCTGTTGTCTTCCATTGGTTTGAGCCTCTATATATACATTTTGCTAATCACAGATATTTCTGTCTGTGTTCTTTTATTATTTTTTAATATATATTTTTTTGAGTCAGAGTCTCGCTCTGTCACCCAGGCTGGAGTGCAGTGGCACGCTCACAACCACCACAGCCTCCACCTGCTGGGCTCAGGTGAACCTCTCACTTCAGCCTTCCAAGTAGCTGGAACTCCAGGCGTGAGCTACCATACCCAGCAAGTTTTGTGATTTTTTTTTGAGTTGGAGTCTCACTCTGCCGCCCAGCCGGGAGTGCAGTGGCCACTCCCGGCCACCGCAGCCTCTGCCCACTGGGCTCCGGTGATCCTTCCACCTCAGCCTTCCAAGTAGCCGGAACTACAGGCGTGCGCTACCACGCCCGGCTGATTTTTGGATTTATTGTAGAGATGAGGTCTCGCTGCCCAGGCGGGTCTCGAACCCGCGGGCTCAGGCAATCCGCGGGATTACAGGCTGAGCCACCGAGCCCGGCTAAGTTTTGTGATTTTTATTGCAGACACGAGGTCTCACCAAGTTGCCCAGGCTTGTCCCGAATCCCTGGGCTCAGGCAATCCTCTTGCCTCCCAAAGTGCTGGAATTACAGGCTGAGCCACCGCGCCCAGCCTCTGTGTTCTTAACTGTTCAAAGTCTGAATATTAAACAACCAAGTGAAATTATGTATCTGGAGTAGGTTCTTCAAAGATTCTTTTCACCTATTTCATTTTGTTTTGCTCTGCTTATTACTCAATGGTGACTTCAGGTTTTACTTGTGTAATTTTCTACCTTTGCATAGTTGTGTACCCTCTGACGGTTTCTTGTGGTTCCTAACCACGCATAATGCACCCAACTCCATGCATAAAGGTTAGAAAGAGTCTTACAAAATTGAACAGATGAAATTAAAGATTAGGGAATCAGACTTGCCCATTAAATAAAAACATGATTTTGCCTTCTGGTAGAATTTGAGATCTTTCTCCACTTATGTCTTTTCAATACTCTGGAGTTATAATTTAAGTTACAATGATTCTAAAACTTGGGCAGGTGAAGCACATTCAAGACTCAGTTTTAGAATAATCTAGCTTTGGAGATGCTGAAAGAGCTATGTTAGTTATAGCAGAAGATCGGGCATCAGCTGCTGGAGAATGGGCTCAACCTGTTTGGCTCAGATAGAGATAAATAAGAAGGAACAGAAGCAGTGAGAGCATTTGGTTCGTGTATAATAAGACTATAAAATAATTTCTGAAAATAATTTAATTTTTATTCTTCACTTGTAATCAGACTATGAAAGGTGTCTTTTCTTTCTGAGTTCATTTTTGTCAGTGCTTTTTACTAAAAAGTCATCCAATTCATTGAGATTTTCTAATTAAATAAACTCGATTGAAAATTATATCTTTCTGTGTATCAAGGATTATTTTTAGAATTTCATGATACATCTTGAGTGTGTTTGTGTTTAACTTCATTTTTCTTGTTTTTTTCATTATACTTGCCAGAAATTTATCAGATATTTTTTAAATGGTTCTTGGACATTTATTTTCAATTTATATTTCTTTTTCACATTATAATTCATTAATTCCTGTTCTACCATTATTGTTTCTAATGTCTTATTTTTTAAAAAGTTGATTTCTTGTTGTTTTTTCAAATTTCTTAGTTCTTAAATTCTTAATTTTTACTTTTCTCACTCATTTTTAAAGGCAATTAAAATTTGAATTTACCTTTGTCATTTGGCAATTCAAAAACATTTTTGATCATAAAAATCTACTTTTAAGAATTTATTAGCCGGGTTCGGTGGCTCAGCCCGTAATCCTGCGCCTTTGGGAGGCTGAGGTGAGTGGATTGCCTGAGCTTGCGGGTTCGAGACCCGCCTGGGCAGCGAGACCTCACCTCTACAATAAATCAAAAAATCAGCCGGGCGTGGTAGCGCATGCCTGTAATTCCAGCTACTTGGAAGGCTGAGGCGGAAGGATCACGGGAGCCCAGCAGGTCGAGGCTGCAGTGGCCGGGGGACGGCCACTGCACTCCAGTCTGGGCGACAGAGTGAGACTCCAACTGAAAAAAAAAAAAAGAATTTATTACAGTTGTCTTTGTAATCTTGGTTATAATATTTTTATAAACATAACAAAATTACTTGAAAAAAACATATATTTCTATGTTACACATTTTAATATACATATGTAAAATTAACCTTGCTTGCTATATTATTCATGCATTTCTATCTCTATTTGTTTTTTGGTGTTTTTTTTTAATTGGAGTCTCACTCTGTCACCCAGACTGGAGTGCAGTGGCATGCTCATGGCAACTCCAGCAACGACCTACTGGACTCCAGCTATCCTTCCACCTCTGCCTTGCAAGTAGCCAGAAATACAGGCATGTGCTACCACACCCAGATAATTTTTTATTTATTGTAGAGATGAGGTCTTGCTAAGGTGCCAAGGCTGGTCTCAAACCCACAGGCTCAGGCTGTCCACTCACCTCGGTCTCCCAAAGTGCTGGGATTTCCCAAAATAGGGATAGTGGTCGGGCTGAGCCACCAAGCCCAACCACTATCCCTATTTATTTGAGTCAATTTGATCTAGGAAAGACTGAGAATACAGTGTTAAATTTTCTCTTTTTTTATGATGGAATTATCCATGTATTCCAAAGTCATTTTACATTTTCAATACTACAATATTTACAATAGAACATTAATAACCATTATATCTTTATTGTGAAGAATGACCTCATTTGCCTAACTGCATTTTGTCTTGAATTCTCTTTTGTCTGTTATTAATAATGGTTTTTCTCATTTGTATTTACTTGATGTATCATTACACACATTTTTTATTTTAAAATTTCACACGTGATTTTTTTGTAGTTATATTTTATATAGCACATAGGTGGGCTCTATGTTTGTGGTATTTTAACACATCCAAGAACACTAATGTCGATATTTATCTTGTCACATTTATAACATAAACTTTTTTATTTTAAAATAGTTTTAGAGTCACTAAAAATTTGCAAAGCTAGTACAAATTCCATTTCCCCTACACTCAGTTTCCTCTATTAACAACATCTTACGTTAGTATAGTACATTTGTCACAACCAATGAGTCAATATTATATGTCACTATTAACTAAAGTTAAACTTTTAAAAAATATTTCCTTAGTTTTTACCCAACATCCTGTTTCTGATCTAGATTGCATCTGAAAAAATACATTCCATTAAATTTTCATGTCTCATCTTTCTTAGACTCATCTTGGCTGCGACAGTGACTCAGACTTCCCTTGTCTTTGATGACCTTGACAGTTTTGAGAAGAAATCGTCTGGTATTTCGTAGTGTATATCTCAACTAGGATTTGTTTGATTTTTTTTTTTTTTTTGAGTTGGAGTCTCACTGTGTCACCCAGGCTGGAGTGCAGTGGCACGCATAGTCACAGCCACCCCAGCGTCGACTCGCTGGGCTCAGGCGATCCTTCCTCCTCAGTCTTCCAAATAGCTGGAACTATAAGTGCATGCTACCACTCCTGGCTAATTTTTTGATTTATTGTAGAGACGAGGTCTCGCCAAATTGTCCAGGCTGGTCTCGAACCCGTGGGCTCAGGCAATCCTCTCACCTCAGCCTCCCAAAGTGGTGGGATTACAGGCGTGAGCCATGGCGTCTGACTTGTTTGATGTTTTTCTTAAACTTCGATTATGGGTTTGGAGGTGGAAGACCACAGAGGGAAAATGTCATTCTCATCGCATCATGTAAAGGACATATATATCAGCATGAGTTGATATTGATATCAACCTAGGTCACCTGGCTGAGGTAGTATTTTCCAGGCTTCTCCAGTGCAGAGTCACTCTTTCATCTTTCTTCCCCTATTGTAGTCTTTGGAAGTAAGTCTCTATATGCAGCCCACACTTAAGCATTAGGGAAGGTTGCTTCATCTCCTTGAGAGAGAAATATCTACTTAAATTATTTGGAATTTTTTTTCACAGGTGATTCATCTAGTCTCCATTAATTTATTTGTTCAGTAATTTATTTCTAGCAGTATGAACTCATGGATTATTTGTTTTACACTTTGAGTTAAATCCCATATTATTTTATTATTAAATTGCTCCGAGTTTTGCAATTTTGTTCATTTAGAGCTCTTTCAATGGCTCCTGTGTCCCTTCGGCATAACCTTTTTATTGTTTGGTTTGGTTGTTAGTTTAGTACTTCCTTACTTTCTAGCCTTATAAGATGCTACAGACTTGTATATTTCCTGCCTGAATCCTGAAGCCTACCATTTCTCCAAGGATCCCTTGTTCTTTTTACTGACTTTTACTAAAGTCTTAGAATCCAAGACTTTGGCACTGGCTATGCTCGTTGCTTCAAGATCCTCTCAGCTGAAAGAGCAAGGAAACATATGTTATTTATTTACTTTTAATGCTTTTTTTGTTTTGTTTTTTTGAGTTGGGGTCATACTCCATCACCCAGGCTGGAGTGCGGTGGCACGCTCACAGCCACCCCAGGGTTGATCCACTGGGCTCAGGCAATCGTCGGCCTCAGCCTTCCAAGTAGCCGGAACTACAGGTGTGTGCAACCACGTCGAGCTAATTTTTTGATTTATTATAGAGACAAGGTCTTGCCAAGTTGTCCAGGCTGTTCTTGAACTCTCAGGCTCAGGCAATCCCCTCACCTTGGCTTCCCAAAGTGCTGGAATTACAGGCTTGAGTCAATGCACCCGGCCCTTTTAATGTTTTTAAAAAATTCTAACTTGATTATAGAGTCACAGGAAGTCCTTTAAATTTTTCATCCAGCTTGCTGCAGTAGTGACAACCTCCACAACAGTAGGAAAACCAAACCCAGAAAGCTGGGGTTGGCACAATACTATTGACTGGAATATAAACCTTATTTAAATTTGACCAGTTTTTATATGAATTCTTTTGTGTTTGTGTTATACAGTTTTATGTGGTTTGATCCTGTGTATGCATTGTGAAACCACAGCCACAATTAGGATGCAGAACTGTCCCATCTCCACAAAGGAATTCCCTCTTGCTACCGTTGATAACACACTCCTACCCCCCATTCCATCCTTGCCTCTGGCAATCACTAAGCTATCCTCCATCTCTGTAGTTTGGTCATTTTGAGAATGTCATATAAATACAATCATATACCATGAAACCTTTTGAGATTCACTTTTTTCACTAAGCATAATACCTATAAGATCCATTGCATCTCTCAATATTCTGTTCCTTTTTGTGGCTGAGTAGTATTCCATGGTACAGATGTATCCATGTTTGTTTACCTATTCACCCACTGAAGTATATTTCTATTGTTTCCAACTTTTGGCTATTACAAATATAGTTGCTATGCATGTTCATGCACAGTTTTTGTGTGAACATAAGTTTTCACTTCTTTGGGATAAATGCCCAAGAGCAATCGCTGAATGGGATTATAATTGCAAGTTTAGCTGTACAAGCAAATAACAAGCTATATTCCAGAGTGACTGTACCATCTTACATTCCCACCAGTACTCCCTACCAGATTTACCTTTTCTCCATCCGTTCCAGTGTTTGATCTTATCTTTTTTCACTTTAGTCATTCTAAAAAGCGTGTAGTGATATCTTGTGATTTTAATTTGCTGTCCCAAATGATGAGCAATGCTGAACATCTTTTCATGTACATATTTGCCATCCATATCTCCTCTTGAGTTTCGTGTTTTTTATTGTTGAGTTTTGAGACTTCTTCGTGTATTCCTGATATAAGTACATCGTGAGAGAATCATTTGGTAACGTTTTTTCCCAATCTATAGCTTGTCTTTTCATTCCCTTCATAGGGCATTTCACAGAGCCATAATGTTTAATGTGAAGAAGTATAATTTATCAATTTTTTATATGGATCATTCTTTTGGCATCATATCTAAGAGCGCTGCATACACAAGAACTACTAGGTCTTGATGATTTTCTCTTATGTTGTATTGTGATAGCTTTATGGTTGTATGTTTTACATATAAATTCATTATTGCTAATAGTTACTTTGAAGATTAATATATTTTATCTTTCTTCTGTTATCTTGCTTTATGCTTCACTGTATTTACTTCCTTAAGTTTCCTTTGGACTTTTTTCTTCTTTTCCCTTCACCCTATAATTTGGCTAATATACATATTACATTTGAGCTATGTAATTGCAATGCTGAAAATAATTAAATGAATTTTCTTAATTATCAATATTAATAATAAAACTAAATCTATTAACTTGGTTCTATGGAAACCTTAGCCTGCTCTTATTTTCTCTCTCTCCATTAAATTGCTATTCATGTTGTGTAGCTTATTTTATAAGAATAGACTTTTTTGGCATTTGTATTATATTTCATAGCTACAAAAATAACAATTAATTATGTAATTCTATATTTACTTAGTTTCATAGACCATTGGTAATTCTATTTTAAAACAACTATCATTTCTAGTCATTTTATTCATTTCCATTTATCATTATTCATTATTTCTTCAATTCTTTGAGTATTTTAATGCATAAGAGATAAATTCATGGTACAATTTTTGAATCACATGTAAAAATAACTTGTTATAAGCCGGGCTCGGTGACTCAGTCTGTAATCCCGTGGCTTGGGAGGCTGAGGTGAGTGAATTGCCTGAGCCTGTGGGTTCGAGACCCACCTGGGCAACTTGGTGAGACCTCATCTCTACAATAAATCAAAAAATTAGCCGGGCGTGGTAGCGCGCACCTGTTGTTCCAGCTATTTGGAAGGCTGAGGCGGAAGGATCGCCGGAGCCCAGCAGGTCGAGGCTGTGGTGGCCAGGAGTGGCCACTGCACTCCCGTCTGGGCGACAGAGTGAGACTCCAACTCAAAAAATAAATAAATAAATAAAAATAACTTGTTACTCTCACATATGAATGCTAACTCTTGTAGATATGAAATTTTTAGATCTCTATTTTTTTTCTTGTTTTGTTCTTGATTTTAATATTCTGTAGACAGTCTATGATTTTCTGATATTTGGTGATGTGGAAGAGAAAACTGAGGATATGGGAAGAGTGTCAAATGAGAATTCTTAAGTAAGCAAGAGAACCGAGTGCCAAGAAATGAACGGAAGCAAAGAGTTTCAAGAAGGAAAACTAAATCAATAATTAAATGTTGCCCCAAAGGTCAAGTAGGTTGATCACTGAGAAAAGTTATTGGATTTGCAATTAGAAAATAATTGTAACCTTTGAAAGGGCAATTCCAAGGAAACAGTGAAGGAAAAAGCGCTTTTCTTAGGGCTGGGAAGAACTTTGGAGATCAGCTAGTCTAAAGTCTTTACCTTCCTGTCCAGGACATAAGACAAGCTACTCGTTCAAGGTCATAAAGTCAGTTAATGATTCCAGTATTAGATACTGTGTATTTAGAATAATAGAAACTTCTGCTTCAGTGCTCCTTTTATCTGTGACAACACCAGAAATGGAGAAGAAAGGAAATATGCTCTTGCCGAGAGAAGGCAGTGACAAAGAACAGCCAAAAAGGGTGAGACCAGTAGATATGGATCTCTGAAGGTGAGGCAAAATGAGAGAGCGAGAGAGAGAGAGAGAGAGAGAGAGAGAGAGAGAGAGAGAGAGAGAGAGAGAGAGAGAGAGAGAGGTGGGGAAAGAGAATAAGAAGAGAGAAAGACAGAATCTAGGAAGCTGAATAATCTTGCAGACTTTAGATCAGAGGCAAAAAAAAAAAAAAGAAAGAAAAAGAAAAGAAAAAAGAGTCTCCAAAGAGCCTACCAAAATGACCTCACTTTCCAAGTGTCAAAATAGAGTCTATTGCTTTCCTGAGACTGAAAAGCAGGAAAGGAACATGAAAAAAGACTGTACTTGGAAAAGACCAGTTAATAGTATAAATGTGTGGCCTTGCCTTTGGAAGCAGTGGTAGCACTGAAAAGTTTCACCTAGCACTGAGATGACAAGGTATCTTTGCTACATTTATTGCATCCTCCATTGCAAGTGGCTAATATCCCGAAAACCCATCTCCCACCGCCAAAGCCAAACAATGCCCAACTATGAATTGGACTACAGTGGGACATAGGAAGGAAAGAAAGTACTACTGAAGGATTGGATGAAAATAAGGCCCGAACATACAGAAACAGCCATTTTCAGTAGACAATATATTTTTTTTAGATGCAATGAAACACAGAGCTAAACTCACTTCCAGCTAGACTATGTAACCTATCTTAGGTGCTTGGCGATGTCTATTTCACCATTCCCTTTGATATTTTACTGTTTAATTTTCCCATTTTATATCATACTTAATTTTATACGACACCTTAAATCCCATGGAAAGTAGAAAAGCTATAACCACCCCCCCATACCACAACAATACACTCATACCAGTAAAAGCAGAAGTAAGAAAGTATGTCAAACCAAAAAAGCTTGAATACTATCAAGGCAGGGCCTTTGACAGTGATGGATCTTGTGCTATGCTGCAGGCCATAGAGGGCCTGGGGTCGGTGACCTTCTCTGCTGGCTCTGCAACCAATCGCTTTAGTTTTGAGCTGCTCTAAGTCAGCTAGCAAGCAAACTGGGACTGCTGTCCATTAACATTTTTCAGCCTTTTGCAGTGTATTGCAATTCATCCCTGTCATTTAGACCCAGGCAGTAGTCTTTAGCTTATTTCTGAGATCTTATTACATTTTTTATTCATAGAGAAGTAAGATTTAGGTATTGGAGATCAATAGCAGCCTCCATCATGCTTACATTATTAATAAGAAAGATGTATGAAGACAGACTGGTGTCTTGGATTTGCTCAGCAGCTGGGATCATTTCAGACAGGAGAGACACTCTGGTTGCATTCCACTCTGTTGTCTCCTGCAGCCCATGTGCATTCTTCATCCCTTTGGAGAGAGTGGTCTCTGGCACTAGCACATCATTTAACACGTTGGTTTAGTCCAACCAGACCTCAAGGAGGGGAAAAATACTAATTATTGGAGAAGATCCTAAGAAGCAAGAGCTAGGCACTCTCTTTGGTGCCTTGGAGTCCTGTTGTGGGGCAGGCTGTCTTGGCTCAGTCAACATCAATAACATTCACAGGAATAACACTAGTTGAATGCTTTTCCATTTACAAAGCTCCTTTTTGCATACATTCAAGGTCAGGATTTCCTTTCCCAAGCTTTAGTTTTCCAAGCAACAGCTGCAGCTTGATAGTCATGCTTTTCTCATGCCCTAAGTTATCTTAACGCATGAATTACTCCAGTGTTTTTCTCAAGCCAAAGCAAAATTTTGTTATCTCCCTTCTCCTAGCACTTTCCAGAAGAAGTAGAAGGAAATCTCAGAGACTGAGAACAGCCAATGCTCCTTGGACAAGAAGGGCAAAGGCCCAGGAGTTTTGTGACTTCTAATCTAAAAATTTGTTGTCAAGCATTAGGGCTTACTCTGCTGTTGTGTCATAATGCATAGTGGCCTGATGTTATAGCAGAGGGAAATTCTTCAGAGTTGTCCGCAACTCTGTCATTAAGCCTGGGACCAGACCAGAACAATGAACAACTTTCTCAGTTCTCTTATTAAACTATTTATGCAGCATTTGACACCACTGGCCACATCTTTCTTTTTTATTTTTAACCCCCACCTCTACCGACCACATCCATCTTCTTCAGAATGGCTTCTGAAATCTACTTTCTGCTGGATTTTCTTTCACTTCTCTAGCCAACTTTCCTTAGTCTTCTTTCACATACCTTCTCCTGTCTCCGTCTCTTAATAATTGGGCTCTCCAAGGTACCACTCTTGGGCTTTTGATCACTTCACATGTTCCTCCTATGCAATTTCACCCCTTCCATAGTTTCACTTCCCCCTACAGATCATTGACTCCAAAATCATTATTTTAAAATAATTCAGTCTAGCCTTTGGAGCGCCTGATGGAATTTGTCACTTGACGTTGCCCTCTTGAGATCCCATAACCACATTCAGAGCAACTGTATTTTCTTCCCCGGTGCTCTACTTCTCCCCCCCTCCCCCCCACCCCGTTTCTAAGTGATTGGCAGCACACAGGTATGCTCTCTTCCCTAATTTCCATTTTGGGTCTCTGCTTTCCTTGTAACTATCACACTTGCAACACAGGTGTGCCCTCAGCTTTGTCCTGCCTGCCCTTTTGTTAGAGTCTTGTACTTTACTTGTTCCCGTGTTTTTAACTGACCTTCCCAGAGTGATTGGACAGAATACAAGCATTATCCTGCTATTGCCATAGTTAGAACCCTTTAGTGACTTCCTGATACTGTTAAGCGAAACTCAAATCCTCCAGTATGGTTTCAGGCCTCTCCCCAATTTCTTCAACTCTCCACACCGTCACCGCCTCAGCCTTCATCCTTAACATCGTATCTTAAGCTTCTGTCACACCATCCAGTTTGCAATTTCAAAACTGCCTTGATGTTTTGTGCCCTTAAGCTTTTATTTTTGCTTTTGCTTCTCTCTCCACTGACCGCATTCCCCAACGGCCATTACTCCTTCCCTATTTACCTAAATGACATCTCTTCACTCTTGAGAGTCAACTCTTCCTTGAATCCTTTCCTTGTCACAGCCCTCTCTCCAGGTAGAATAATCATTTATCCACTGTAAGTAAGCTCAGCATATCCCAGGTTGACTTTCATTACAGTATTTGCAACATTTTATTACATGTTTTTGTTTATAGATTCACATCTTAATTTTCTTTGCATCCACAGAAATAATGATGGCAATAATAGTAAACATTTATCAAACATTGTGTTCTAGATACTGCTTGAATCACTTCACAAGCACTAACTCAATTACTCTCCACAACAGCCCTGTGAGGTAACTACTACATGAGCCTGATTTTAAAGATGAGGAAACCAAGGCACAGACTGTTTACATAACTTCATTCAAGGTCACACAAACAGTAAGTGGCAGAGACAGATTATGAACCCATTTGGTCTGACTCCAAAGCCTGTGAGCTTTACTACTAATGACTAGCATATAACAGGCACTTAGTGTGTGCTTACTGGATGAATTAATGAGCTTGAAAAAGGATGAGCTGGATGCCATAACCTATAAAGGGGAAACAAAGCTATGGGCTAACCAGAGTCAAATAATCCATCAGGAACATTAATCTGGGCTGAAAAATTGCAAGAATCAAAGGCCTGTATAGGCATAATCTGAGACAGAAACCAAGAGTGATTGGCAAGAGAGTGAGGTGAGACCTGAACAGCCCACAGCAAACAAGATGACCTCATGGGGTCCAGAGCTGCTATGACAGAGGTTCCTTCTGAGATTTGGGGCTCACCTCTGAGAGTCTCAGGGGCAAAGTTACCTGGCCACGTGCCTAACCAGGGTAGCAAACCACCAAAGAAACTGTCCCCTACCTAAGCAGACCCTGCTATGGAAGACCAAGCTTTCTCATGTCTATGAGCCCAGGAGAGCAGGAAGGATTTCCTATGGGTATTTGAATTGTTCCAGTCTAGTAAATGACAGATGACAGACAACCATTAAGTGTTTATCACATGAATTAAAAGAGGCCAACAAAAAAAAATCCAGGACAGAGACCCAGTCACCCTGTCATTTTCTTGCTTATCACAGTGCTAGTTACATAGACATTTAATAAATTACAATCTCTAAATATCATCTTTTTAGTGATTATCTTCCTCCTCCACTGGGACCTATAAAAAAGTTTCCATTTATCTTATTATCCCTTTCTCTGTTTCCTATTATGAACTCATATTCCTCCCAAAACAGCGAGAATCCAATAGCTTAGTGGTAGCCTGAGACTAATGCTGAGTGAGATTTTTCTGGTTCCAATACAACTTGTTCTAAATACTGGACCACTCTTCTCCTGGGGGGATGTTGACAATAACCACAACAAAGGAAACACAATGCCAAAATTTCTTAACTTCAATGAGACAGCAATTCCCACATGCATTGCCTACATTTTTTCCCCTATCTCAACTTCTCTCCTTCAATGTCATTTTCTCCAAAAGTTTCTCATGGTTAGATACTGAAATCTCTGTTCTTAGGTCAACCTCCAAGGATTTATTGAGCATAATCTATGTTCATAGCATCGAGCAACATCAGATAGAAAAGACTTCAGAAATGAGTCCTGCTTACATAATATTATCTCCAAGTGGAGATAATATTATGATTTCAATGTGGTAAAGGTGAGAAAACAGGCTTGCAAAGTTTAAGTAATTTGTCTGAGGTCAAACAGCTAACAATAGCAGAATTGGAACTCAAAGCCTGGTTTTTTTTTTTATTTCAATAGCTTTAGGCGGTACAAATAGTTTTTGTTTGCATGGTTGCATTGTATAGTCATGAAGAAGTCTGGGTGTACCCACCATTCCCATCTGTATACATTGTACCCAATTGTTGTAAATCCTATGCTATTAATGAAGCTATTTGACTGTAATAGCAGTAGAATTCAAAATAGAAAGATAGTCACTGGCGTCATTGGAGCAGTCAGGGAAAACATCCTGGAGGAAATGAGGTCATCTACTGGACCCTGAAGATTTCTGGGTTTTAGATTGGTAGAAAGGCAGAAAAAGAACATTTCAGGGGAAAGAGACACCTTGAATAAATGCACAGAGACAGGGATGTGCACAGTGTCTTTAAGGTAAAATGAGGAGAAAAAAGTAAACAGTAAGTAAACATTGGATGGGAGCAGAAGGGTAACCCAGGAAAGGAAAGCCAGCGATCTTCTTTCCTTCCATGGCTGAGCTAGTGCAGCTCTCACCTCTGTGCTTCCCCAATCTGGACAGATGGAGCCTGGCACTTCCCCCGCTTCCCCCCATCCTGTCTCCCCTTCCAATCACCAACCAATGAGCAACCCAAACACGTCTTGTCTCTCCAAGTCTAATTAGCATCAACAATAGTTCAAGCTAATCGCCATAATTAATGGAGAGACAAGGCTGTGACTGGGAGAATTATAAATGGGCATAATCGAATGTGATTGAGTCTGGAGCAGCCTCTATTCAGGAAAGCTGGAGGGAGAACAAGTCGACGAATCGACTCATCCTCTGCTCCTTTCATTCCTCCTAACTGGGCTCCCCACCACCCCAACCCCCCATCAGGCAGCATACATACACGAAGGGACAGTCTCATCAAGTCAGATTCCAGCCACAATGCCACAGTGACCGCTCCCAGAGAATTACTGTTATTAGGCTTAATTATATAATAATAGTTGCACAATGGCCTGGACCACACCCACAACGCCCACACGCCTTCAGTGACAATATTCCTACAATGGAACCATGTTTTCTCTCCCCCAAATCACTTTCCTTTCTTTATGCCTCTTTATATTGTCCTTGATTTTACTATTTCTCATTTCCCTTTCTCCCTGCCTCTTTTTCTTCACCACCCCTTCTCTCCATCTTCCCTTTCTTTTTACCCCCTTTCCTGCTCTTCTTTTAGTTTCTTTCTCTTCCCTCTTCATCACCCTCCCCATCTTTTGCAGTTCTTGTGTAAAGACCAGGCTTCACGAAAGCCACAGACATACTCATGGTCTCCTCTACCATCATCTTTTCCAAAAGGATTTTCTTGTTTCTGGTTCCCTTTTAGTCTTTGTGCTGGAGAAAAATGCAGAGAGAAGTCCTCATCTGTGGGGATTTCTTTCCCTTGGAACCAGATGTCTTACTGACCATATTCTAACACGACATCTCAAAATCTTCATGAGATGGTCCTTCCTTCTTGCCTTCTTTCCCTCCTTCCCTCCTTCCTTCCTTCCTTCCTCCCCTCCCACCTTCCTTCTTTTTCACTTTCAACATTAATTTACTGAATTCCCAAAGTATACCAGGAATATGTATAAATAAAAATGAAGACCATGGAGCTAAAGCAGATCTATGGCACCCCAAACTTACTATCTCCATGCTCAGTTGGCTTCATTTCCAACCACATCATTCTGAGAAGTCATTTTGACACCCTTGCTATCTTTACAAATTGAGGACTTTTTTTTCCTCTTTCTTATTTCCTTAATGGAAATTGTCAATAATCTGGATTACAACACTTTTTTTCCTTTGAAATCTTCTTAATATTGCCATCATTTCCAGTCTCACTTCCACCAGTCTCACTTCCACTATCTCATCCACTTCAATACTCCACCAACGTGGAGATTTGGGACCCAAATCCCAGCATCGGCCTGACAGACATGAGAACAGAGCTCTGAGAATTTCGTAGGATAAGACTTCTTTGTGCCCAGTGCAGGTGGGTTGAGTGATAGTTATTGTTTTTCCCCCTTACTCTGAAGACAAATCTAGAAAAGTGTCATTGTAATTATATAAAGCGAAATGAGATACGTTTAAGTGCAATCTATTCAAGTTTACAGCAACAAAAGGGACAACTGGGATGATACTGCAATCTGGCTTCACTGTTGGACCCAGTGCACTAAGAAGCTGAAAACAGTCTTATCAGGTATGTGAGGGTAGCAACTGGGGGAGCAGAAAGGGATCAATTCGAAATAGAAAAGCTCAGAGAGAAGGAACCAGTTTCACATTTAAGCAAAGGATATCAATTCTTCAAAAAAAGAGGAAAAGAAGGATGAGAGAGAAAGAGGGGTAAAGCATGGCCAACAAAAAGGTTAACCTATGAGACTGGGCTGGCACTTCATTAAGATGAGTAAACGTTTGGAGTTTGGAGCTTTCGTAGCAGAAAGGATGATTTATTTCCCCTTTCATTTATATATGCAACCCAGGGGTCAGCAAGATTTTTGGAACTCATATTACATACCGTTCTAGATATTTCAGCAATAATCTTCAAACAGCACACCTCTGCTAGCATATATTTGTAAGAGGCAGGATGGAATTGCGAAAAGAGCACAGGATTTAGAATCCAAAGGCCCAGCTTCATGACATTACCCGTTAATGTGGTTCATGGATTTCCTGGGTAAAATAAAAATTATAATAATGAAGATTAAAATAATATGTAAGATTCTATTCATATTAATATCTAGCTTTGGCCTGATCTCACAGGTTTGTTGTGAGGATTGCATAATCAAATATGAGCTACAATGTTCTGTAAACTGTTAATTACTGTACATGCCAGTCACCATGTTGTACTCCCAACAGACATCAGCCCGCCAGGTGCTGGACACATATAAAGTTCACAGTAAATATATGTAGGCTGATTGATACCTGCTTCTGTTACATAATATAGCAGAGAAATGATTATAAATTAAGTAACTTTCTCATTGCATTAAGATCATATCCTATAGAGAATGATGAAAAGATCTCCATCCTCTCCTAAGGTGTGACCCTGAGAAAATTAGTGTGAAGTACAGCATGAGAATCAGAGCTAGGCACACCTCTCCCTGCAGCAGTCCCATGTTGTCCTATTTCATTAAGCTGAAGTGTCCCCCTCTATGTCAAGAGCGGCCTGATAGCCTGTCCATTTGCACCCCTGTGTGGTGGCTGGCCTCCAGCTCTCTAAAGGCACACACCTTAGTCTGCGGTGTTTCAGTGTCCTGCACACTGGCTGAAATGTGCACTCTACAGAGCAGGGATAAGATCTCGTTCAACTTTGCACTGTCTCTATGTCTGGCCTGGGGTCTGGCACAGTGCACAGGGAACTGGTTCGTGTTGCATCGAGTTACATAAAGGTCATCCTGGCAATGAAGTTTGCTAAATAAGCTATGAAGAAGAATGGAACTCCTCCTCCCTCCCTTAAGAACTGGAATGACGTGTCGTCCAAGTGATGTGTGTTGAGTAGTGGAGTTCTGGTGTTACTGTCTATAACTCACAAGCACAGTCCACATGTTACCACCTCTGAGTGACCCCTTCCTCAGTGACCTCACCAAAGTCTGTTTTGCCTTTCAATTTAGGGCCACTGCACTATACTGCTTAAACACCTAACATTCCTACTATGCTACAGCCCCATGAGGGGCAGGGAGGGACTTTTCCATCCCAGAGGCCACCTAGTCCAGTCCCCTGATTCTATTAATAGATAGGGTCCACATACCTCCAGAATGATGTGCACCTTCAAGGTTCAGGAGCTACTGACAGTTTCCTAAGAGACAGGAAACTGTCTCCAAGACCTCCCCAGAAATACCTGACTGCGCTCTTTTTATGACTTAGCCCTTTGAGAAAAGCATTGCCTCTCCATTTATTCCAGAAGGGAAGGGAGTGGAGAGTAAGAAAGGAATAAAGGCTTACTAAGTTCCTTTTATATACTAAATAATGGCTAGCTACTTTATGAAGTCTCAGGAGGTGGCTGATTTTATACCCATTATATAGATGAGATAACCAAGGTCCACAGCAGTCCCAGCATTAGAGCATGGTATAATCAGGACTAGAAAGCATCAGAGCTTCTGTTCTTTTTGTCATTCCTGTTGACCCTCCCCTGCAGAGAAGGCCTGAGAGTGTGAGGGGCAACCCAACACCATGTGCTCCCGCTCCCAAGCCTGGAAATTAGAGGTCAGGACCCAGGAAGTGTTCACCTCTGTCTTTCTGAAGCTTAGCACTCTCCTAGGCAAGGACATGGTGCCCAGGTTCGTGCTGCCAAAGTACACCAGCAGAGAACGATTGTTTCATCTGGCTGGAAACCACCCAACATTCACCCTGGAACAGTCTCTTGTAAGAACCCTCGTTCAGCTCTAATTGTCTCTCAGAATTTAAAATTGTTGGTATATAGATGTTATTTTTTTCTCCACTAGAAATAAACTGAGTTCCTGATGGGAATGAAGCAGAGGATTGAGAAATGTTGAGCACTTTAAAATACACTATTTATTATGCCATGAATTGTATTTTGTTACTGAGATTCTTCCATCATTATGTGATTTTGGAGAGGGTTGGGTTCTTTTTACATGCGTTTCTTTCCCCCCCATTCTCCAGGGAGCTTGTAGTACTTAAAACCATGTTGTTGTATAATAGATAGTATAATCACTGTAAATTAAATGTGCCTCTGCCGAGTTGTGTTTTATGTTAATTCCATTGTGTGATGGCAGCTGCTTGGGAAGAAAGCTATGGATTGGCAGGGGATGTAGGTTTCCAGCTTAGCCAAGAACTCACAGTCACAGGTTCTGTGCTACAAGTAGTGCAATATCTCAGGAATGAACCTGTGCTTTGGAATAGAGGAGAGAGTTGAGGGATGGGTGAGGTACACCATAATCTTGGCCTGGAAAGCTTATCATCTACTCCCAGGATCTTTCCTAAGGAACATCAGAAAATAGGGTTGGGGAAGGATCTAGGTCTAGTCAAGTCCAGACCCGTGTCTCTAAGAGTAAAGTAACTTCCTTAGAGTACGACACTATTGCCGTGAGCTTCTAGCCACCCTATAGCAAATAGCTGTGAACCCTCAAAATCAAAAGGGTCTTGTGAATTTGTTTAAGGAACTGTAAAAAACCAGCCTTAAAGACAGGGCTTCTGTCTGTTAGATAGCCTTGGAGGTTGAAGAATCCTGGAAGGCAGAAAAAACAGCAGCAACCAGGAAGAAATAAGGCTGAGGACAAAGAAAGTTGCACTACAGACATGACATCAAAGGAGAAGTGGGACAGACCAGGACTTAGCCAGCCAAGGACTCCAAAAGAGGCCTGCATGGTAGATCATAGGATGTTAAAGATAGCAGTGTGGAGGGGATATTCTGGAGGTCAAAAAGTTTCCATTTTTTAAAAAATTGAGCATCTTCTATTTACCAACCATTGGGTTGATACTGTCCCATTTAATCTTCACCTTATTCATATGATGTTCCAATTCTTAGCCGGTTTAATAGGTAGAGAAACTGAGTCTTAGGAAGATTAACTTGGCAAATCACATGACTAATAATTGGCCATGCCAAAATCATGCCTGTAGACTCCATGCTACCTCCAGTGGAAAGTTGAGTTAGGTTGAGAAGGCAAAACAGAGGAAGGTCTTTAGCCAAATATAGAAGTAGAATGCTCTAGACCAGAGATCTGTGAATGTAGGGACAATGTGATGAAGTGTGCATGCTAGAGAGATATGTATGACACATTAAAGTAAAAAACAGGTAAAAGTAGCAAAATTCTATGTAACATTTGTGTATTATTCAGCCTGGGCTGTTATAAACAGACAATCAAACATTGGGTGGCAAACAGCAGACGTTTCTCACAGTTCTGGAGACTGAGACATCCCAGATCAAAGTACCCTCCTATTCAGTTGCTGGTGAAGGTTCTTTCCCTGGATTGTAGAAGGCTACTTTCTAGTTGTGTCCTCACATGGAAGAGAGGAAAGGGGGAGGAATCTGGTGTCTCCTCTTATAAGGACACCAATTCTATTAGATCAGCGCCTTATCCTTATTACCTCATCTAACCTTAATTACCCCCTGTAAATATCCTATATCCTATCTTCTAATGTAGTCACATTGAGAGTTGGGTCTTCAACTTAGGAATATGGGAGGTGGCGTCTACCATTCAACTAAAACAGTATAGTGTGTGTGTGTGTGTGTGTGTGTGTGTGTGTGTGTGTGTGTGTGTGTGTCAGAGTCTTACTCCATCACCCAGGCTGGAGTGCAGTGGTACACTCATGGTCATCCCAGCTTCCACCTGCTGGGCTCAGGCAATTCTTCCACCTCAGCCTTCCAAGTAGCCGGAAGTACAGACGTGAGCTTGCCCAGGCTGCTCTCGAGTCTGTGGGCTCAAGCAATCCCCTTGCCTCGGCCTTCTGAAGTGCTGGGATTCCAGGCTTGTGGCACCGCACCTGGTCTATAATTTTGTTTTTATTAAAAATATGTATGTCTCTGCACATTCTGTTTGCCCTTGTAAGGATAGACAACAACATATGGGCAGTTTTTATTTTCTTCTCTTTGCTTATCAGTGTTATCTAACTCCTCTGCAGTGAGTACGTTCTAGTGGTTGATTAAAGAACAAAGTTGAAAATCATTTTAGCCTGTTTGCCTCGGGGCCCCAGTGCCTGGCAAAGGCTGTGTGTACAGTGGTTGTATTTAGACCCATCTGCTCTGCCCTGCCAGCTGACTCCAGTGTGCTCCTGCATGCGAATTGTCAGTGGAGGAGAGTCCAGAAGAGGATCCCTGGAACAGACCAGCACCCACAGCTTCACCCACAGGCTGCCTGCTTCCACTAGTTGTCCCTTACCTTTTGGGGACATCTTTCCTTTCCTGTACTTTTCAGACTTTGATGCCACATAGAGACCAGAGGCCACCAAAGGGCAGAACTGAGACAAGCAACAGGCTGCCAAGCAATTGATATGCAAGAAACAGCAGTGGCAGCCTTTGTATCAGAGTCTCACAAAAGCAATTCTCTGCAGTTGATATAAAAAGGTGTCAGTTCTGGTTTAAGTACTGTATTACCAGCAAAGATTTATCTGCCTCAAAGCCGGGCCTCACGCCACCAAGGGAATAAACAGCTCTTCTGCTTATCTGTTTCACAGAGCACAATATTTCTCCAGTTGGTTCTGCCTCCAAAAGGACTTTTTCTTTGCCTTTCTCAGTTCGTCTCTAGCAATTTGTGCGCACAGATGACTGGCCCCGTGATGATGGGAGAGACCCCTGTTCATACCCCTGCCTCGCCTGATCTCTGAGAAGGTTGCACAAAAAAGAACAAAGATAGCAAGAGGGTCTTTTAGACTGGGAGCAAGTGCGAATATTGAGTTCTAATGTTGAGAAATCAAAAGATATAAAGGGGTAAAGGAAATCCCTTTGCCTTAAAGGGTTGTTATTGGCTGGTATAGGGAGCAAAAAATCCTTTCAAATTGTCTGATCACTGCAACTAGACTAGTAGTATTTTTTTTTTTGAGTTGGAGTCTCACTCCATCGCCCAGGCTGGAGTGCAGTGACTCAAATGCTCGCAGCTACCTCAATATCAACCCACTGGCTCCAGTGATCCTTCTATCTCAGCCTTCCAAGTAACCAGAACTACAGGCATATGCTACCACACCCTACTAATTTTTGATTTATTGTATAGACGAGGTCTCACCAAGTTGCCTGGGCTGTTCTCAAACAACTGGGTTCAGACAATCCACTCGCCTTGGCCTCCCAAAGTACTGGGATGACAGGCTGATCCTCCGAACCCAGCTAATATTTTTTATGAGCTATCAGACCTGGCATGGAGGAGGTTAAGGTCACACGTAGATTTGTCACTTCAAGGACCCAGGCTTCAGGATGGAGATGCAAGGGTGTTTACTATCCAATAGCCGTGGCACTTTCTTCCTTATAGGGTCATCCCCACTCAGAGTCACAAAACCATGAAATGCCAAGGCTAGGATCATAAGAGTTTTGCCTGAATTCCCTCTGTGACTCAGGCAAACCACTTAGTCTCTCTGAACCTCTGTTTCTTTCCTGTAAAATGAAGATGCTAAGAATATTGCTACTATCTCATGTGGGTGTTGTGACATGACACCCAACATGAGACACCCACGTTTAAATGGTGCAGATGCATGTGTGTGTGTGTGTATGCACTCATAGAGTATGTCTACTCACCGGGGCTTGAAACCTGACCAGAAGCAGTGTCTTTCATTCCACAAGTAGTAGCAGATTTAATTGGCAAGTATTCGTGGGAGACGCAATGGTGGCACTTCAATTCACACTCAGGTGCCATGCAGTGCTGGGTATAATCCTATCCTGACAGTGGTGCACCAGGTGTGATAGCTGAGTGCCTGCCTTGGTGGGAGAAGAGAGGAGTTTCAAGAGAGATAAAGAGTTCAGAAACAGCAGGTGTGGGAAGGCCATCTGAAGACAAAATTCCCTGCCTATAGACCTGTTTCGTTGCCGCCTGACTGGTTCTTAGATTTTCTGAAGCACATTAGCCAAATAGCTTACTGGAAAGCTGGGAGAGGGAATGTAGCATAAACTCTCACGTGCCCATCATGGGGGCAGCAGACTTTCAAGGCAAAGTGGTCCCAACAGTTCTCTCCTATATAAGCTTCTGCAGTTGTGTTATTAATACTAACAGTCCTGTCACAGCAGCCATGCCTGGCTGGCCTGGAGACGGCGTGCAAACTGAAGATAGCCATGCAAGGGAGAGGGGGCCCTCCCAGGTGCCTTAAGCCTGACCTGCAGGAGCTTGGATCAATCTGGTTGAATAAATAAAGGGCCATTCCCCAGAGTGCCTGCTGGGCTACTGAGTGACTTCTATCCCTGCTTCATATCCAATCTATCCCTGCCGGGAGAAGGGCCCACTTTCCAGTTAGGACCTCAGCCTCAGGGCAGTAATGGGCCTGGGAGACATGTGCACACAGCAAGCACCCTTCCCAGACACTTGGGCAGGGTCCAGCTCTACCTCCAGGCAGTCCTCTTCTGAAGCATACAGAATTGTATTGTTAGTGCTACCAAAGCAAAAACACAAAACCCCCACTTATTCTTAAAGGTTCCTTTATGGCTTAGATACTCTGGCTTTTGCCAACTGACTGCAGCAGTGGATAGGGTTTTCTGAAGGGTTCTGTCCTCAGAGAATATTGGTCAGTTGAACCTTTGTGGAAGATAAACATAACCTTGCTAGGCCACCTTTTGGCCTGTCTTTCACTTATAAGCTTACTTCTACATATATCTTGTCCAAATACTAACTTGTTCTTAAGACAGGTTTGGAAGAACCAAGTATCTTCCCTGAGTCCATGATCTGAGAAGCCTTTGATGAAGCATCTATGAACACCTTGTGTATCTGGAATGGGAATGGGGAGGGAACTGATTGCAATGGCAAGGGCATAACCCAATTGGACTGTTTATCCATTTTTGATCCAACCTACACTTTCTAAGCCCTATTATTTGCTGCCACCACACTAAGCACTGGTCATATAGAAGTTAACCTCCAGGCTTCCTTCCCTCAAGGAAAACACAGTCCATAACAAGGATTGAACAGAATGAAATGGGGCAATGGTAGAAGAATGTTCACAGCAGAGTGGAGTGATGTCTGCTTCCTGCTCCCTCCCTGTCAGGTTAAATCACTGATAAAATGCTGGCAGATAACAATGGCAGTACCAGATTTCAGGTTTGAAGGACAGCATAAGAATAGAGGCATGGTACTGTGTGTCAAGATATGGAAATGAAAATAGCATTGTGTGATTGGACTAAAGAGGGAGAAAGATGGTAGGAGTGGATTGGATTGGTTGGCATGGAGGGAAAACTGGGAGGGGGTTTTATTGTTTAAGTGAGTTGGGAGGATGGCTAGTCTTTTTGAGTGACTATCCAACATCATCCCACACCTCTACTTCTTTTTCACTAACACTCTAGAGCTGCCAAGTGCCTGCAGGGAGGCTGAGGCAGTCATAATCTTCTCACGTCCCATGCCAATGAGCGGGTTAGACAGGACATATAGCTTGACTATTCAATGAGACATGAGTTTTCCTGGGTGTCAATTGGGATGGATTTGCCGAGCTCCTTAAAAGAGCTGTTCAAAGAGGAACAGTCACTTTTCCTGCCTTTTAATACTGTGTCTTCACACATCATCAGGATTTCTGTCATTGTCTTGGGTCCCAAAGGGAAACCAGTCCAAAAAATCAACTCACTACCCTCAGGATAAAAAACAAATCAACAGATAAAGTGAACCTGATCTCTTGATGCTACTGAATCCACCAAACCTACCTTGTTCACACACTCACTGATATGCAAAATAACAACATTATCTTTAAAGTTATTTTAAGTTCATTATTCTATTACTTGCAGCCAAAAGCACTCCAACTGACATACACAAAAAAGGGAAAGGAGGGTGATATCTTCAGCTAGGCATGCTGAGCATGAGATTTTCTTATAGCAAATAAATGGACAGATGTATACAGTGAACAGTTATTAGTGAAGAACTGGAGCTCCATATAGATGTAGACCTGGGAGCATCTGCATTGTGGTGTTATTTGAAACTATGAGTGGTGAAAAGGATGCACAGTCCACATGTTTCATTGAATGCCACTAAGACAGCAGTGGTTTTGACATTGCAGAGAGGCTGAAGGAAACCCATTCGTGGGCAATGGTTGGTGGCCACTGATTACCTTTGGAGGAGCAGCTTTATGCAGGGTGAAGGAATTACATTGTGACCATCAACGAGTTGAGGTCAAGGAGTAGGGAGAAAATGGTGCAGAAATGGAATGCTGTATTTTCAAAAGCCCATGGATGAAGGAAAGAAGAGAAGTACAATGATAGATTAAGAGAATAACAGTTCTAAGGAAAGAGACTTTAAGGATGAAGAGATCTGTGCATGTGTGTAGGCAGAGAAAGGGGCCAGTAGGGCCCCTGTGTGAAGGGAAGAGAGTTCTGCTCAGTGGTAGGAGTATGACAGATGGAGGGACAGCTTTTACACAGAGCGCAAGAAAAAGAGGAGTCATTGGTACACCTGGACAGAGATTCTGAGATGGAGGAAAAGGAGGGCACAAGCACAACCCTGTGTAGTTTAGAGCAGCGTTTACATACATGGTCACATTTGGTCCCACCCAGACCCTGTAAACTGGGCGCTGCCATCATCTCTACTTCAGAGGTGAAGAGCCTAAGTCTGGGGAAAATCCACACCAGGTAACTATGGTACTCATGTGGAATCAAGCTCTGCCTGGCCCCGAATTCCATGCCTTTTTGTTCTGGATTGGAGCAGTTGACTCCTTCCTGGGGATGCAGAAGTAGGGAAAGGCAGTGGTCCTTATGCTGGCTGCCCATAGGAATCCCCATGTAACTTTGAAAAACACAAAGTCCTGGATTCTACCCCTTTGCTCTTCTGATGCTATTGACCTGGGTGGGCACTGTGCATCTGGATTATTAAAAGTGCCCACTTTCAGGAGCCACTTGTTTAGAGAATTAAAGAATCGGTGAACACAAATGTCTAGGATACTTTCATTAAGCTGCCTTTAAACCTCAGCACAAGACCCTGTGCATATGGATTTCTCAGAATAGCTTGTGAAAGGGCTAGGAGGAGGCAGAAAGGAAGAGAAAGAGAGAGGCAGAAACACCTGTTCTTTATCTCATCCACCTTCACTACTGTTTTGACTCAGGCACAAGAGATCCTTGACCCCAGGCTTTGCTATAAGAACTGACTACATTCCAGTCCCAAATATAATTGGTCTTGTCCTTAGAGAACAGAAGTTCTCTCCTCCAATCCTCATTCCATGGATTAATTCTTAGGAACAATCTGATATGCAAGTAAGCTTCCTTAATCTTCTTCAACCAAAGAGTGTAGGAATTGATGGGAGACTTTCTCAAGACAGGGCATCAGACATGGAGTCTAAGTCCTAAAACATGCCCCAATTCTTTCTCTCAGAAGATGACTGTGAACTTGGCAGATGTGCTCTCAAGACCACCTCCAGCAAGAGCAAATTCTGGAGGGCTAGGAATGGAATGGCATGATACACATGTGTGTGCATATACAAATTGGCATGTGTGACTTGAGTTGGACATTGTGAACAAACATGCAGCTAGATGAACCAAACATCATGAGACTCTAAGGGAGAGGTGTCCCCACCTCTCAAGCACTGGGTCCCAGCAAGTCAAATCCAGTCATAAACTGGGTCCCAGCAAGTCAAATTCAGTCATGGATCAACAAAGTGAAACAGAAGTTTTGTTTGTTTGTTATTTTGAGTCAGAGTTCCACTCTGCCACCCATACTGGTATGCAGTGGCATAATCCCGGCTCACTGCAGCCTTGTTCTCTTGGGCTCAAGTGATCCTCCCACCTCAGTCTCTCCGGTAGCCGGTACTACAGGCATGCACCACCATGCCCAACTATTTAAAAAAATTGTTGTAAGACGAGATTTTGCAGTGTTCGTCTCCAACTCCTGGGCTCAAGAGATCCTTCTGCCTCAACTTGCCAAAGTGCTGGGGTTACAAATGTAAGCCACCACACCTGGCCCAGAAGTTTTTAATATAATTATTTCTCTATATTCTTGTTATTACTCTTCACCTCCACACTTTCATCTGGAAAGTCAAGGGCTGCATTTGGGGGCTTCTCTGTTGTCGTTTTCCTTGCTCTCAAAAAGGAAAAAAAGAGAGAAAGAAAAAAAAAGTCTTGGCTTTGCTGTCTACCCCCAAAACATGAGGAGCCGGGGGCTTTTACCTTTCTCCACCTTGTATGTCTCCCCAGTCCCATATATTTTATATGCCTGCACAATGCGTTTTATGAGACATATAAAAGCCAGAAGGGAATTATCTCCTTTCCTTCTACGGGCTGTCTCTTTTTGGGGGAGAGATAACAGAGACCTATTTCATTTTGCTGCTTGCTACTAGATGCTCTGCCATAAATTGAGAAAAGAAGCTCTTTTTGAAAAATGCTTTCTTTGACCCCATTGTCACTGGGAAACCGCAGTGAGAGAAATACCATTCTCTGTAGGATCTCAGTTTAGAGCCTAGCAAATGGTGGCAGGTGGGGGGTGGGGAATCGTTGGTTTTTTTGCTCTTTGGTTCTCTCGCTCCCTCCACATTCATTCAGGAGAGGAGACAGAGGAAGAAGTGAAGGTCTCTCGCTGCTCAGAGGACATGAGGAATGAAAGAAGCCAAGTCCTGGCTTTTCTGAACCTCCCACTCCCTCCACCCCAGGCAGGCAGGGTGCAGACATCCGTAGGAATGCATTCTCTCCAGCCAAGCCATGTGCCGGGCAAGACTGGCACATTATCAAATATGCACCACCAATATTTCATTATCGGGTCCTATGCAGCCCAGTCCACGCCTGGGTGATCCTAGAAATTAAACTGTACTTTCACCTCTAAAGAATGTTGTCCCCGCCACTGCTGAAGGGGAGAGATTGCCAGACCACTGGATTATCGACTGATGAGAGTGGAGATGCAGAACTCTGCGGGCCCTGGTGGGAGGTCTGGTCATTGGCCACCGTCCTGGAGCCCTACGGGCACATGTACAGAGTTCAAGGGCACGCTCATGGTGAGCCTGGAGTAAAAGGCAGAACTGCAGATCCCATGGTGCTTGGAATTTCTTCTTTTAAGATACAATCCTTGGCCAGGTGTGGTGGTTCAAGCTTATAATCCCAGCACTTTGGAAGACTGAGGCAAGAGGATCGCCTGAGCCACGGGGGTTCTAGACCACCCCGGGCAACATGGTGAAACCTCCTCTCTACAATAAATCAAAAATTAGCTGGGTGTGGTAGCATGCTCTTATAGTTCCAGCTACTTGGAAGGCTGAGGAGGAAGGATACCCTGAGCCCAGTAGGTCAAGGCTACAGTGGCCAGAAGTGTGCCACTGCAATCCAGCCTGGGCGACAGAGTGAGACTCCAACTCAAAAAAATAAAGATATAATTCTTTGTATTTGAAAGAGTTCTAGATATCCTCTGTTAAAAATCCAAGTACTCCATTCTATCCTCCACCTTCCTACTTAGTTGTTTGTGTTGTCTTTAGCAACATAGTGTGGATGAATTTATCAAGAGCTTCCCTTTCTAAAGGAAATCATCCAAAACTGTTCAAGGGCTCTGAATATTTGAAGGAGATGGGTGCATGCTAACAGAAAAAACATGCAAACAAAAAAGACGAAAACATACTGAGCTAACATCTCGGTTTTGCTGGGATTGACCATATCCACTGAGCATCACTTTTGTGCCTGGTGGACTTCTGCGGTGTTGGGAGAAGGCTGTGAATGTCGGGGCTATGGAGTGAGGGAGCTGCTGCCTTCCATAAGCCAGCCAGAACCAAAGAAGGCTGAGAAGGAGCAACAGAGACAGGGCCTGAGATTCTTTTCAAAATCTGAGTCTTATCATTTCACTTCTCTGCTCAAAATCTTCCAGTGGCTTTCAACCACTTAGAATCGAATTTCAAACCTGCCATGACTTGGTTCCTGGGACCTCCCTGGCCTCATCTTTCACTCTTCTCCCCACCATTCACCGTACTCCAACCTCATGACTTTTCTGATATGACTAGAATCCTTCAAGCAAGAGCCTGTGGTAGGGACTATGTCAGAGAAAGGAATCTGTCTCGGGGCAAACACATCGGTGCAAATCCCATTTTCCATGATGACTTCTGGGCAAGAATGAATCACATCAGGAAGTACCAGGCCTGTCATGAGAACATGGGGACCTGGTTGATGAATTTTAGACATCTAACAATCTAGGAATATCAGAACCAACACCCACCAACATGTATTTCTAGAGCCCTCATTTATTCCATAGCCAGCTCTAATGAGGGATCACGGGAGACCCCAAGATATGTATATGTGAGAAGAGGCCTGCTTGTAACTTTGCTGGACTATTAAGACTTAAACGTATGAGAATTTAAAGGGAAAATGTGTGTGTGTGTGTGTGTGTGTGTGTGTGTGTGTGTGTGTGTGTGTGATATGTTCTAGAACAGGTCAAGAGAGATGAAGGAGCATAAAAAGAGAATTTTCTCAGGAGATCAGAAGAGATTAATGTAAGATTGATGACTGAAGATGATCCAGTAAATAAGGGTAGGATTTAGAGAGGTAAAAGATATCTAGAATGTTTTTATGAGATCAGGTATATTTTGCTTAATTTTTCCCCCATTTCACAGATGGGAAAGAGGAAATCAAGCTAGGCAGACTGAAACTATGACTTAGAATTCTGAGGATTTGTCCGTCTTGTTTCATGCAGAGAACCTGGTCCTCTCTTTCTACTTCCCAGGGAAGAACCTCTTATACCAAAACTGCACACATTTTCTGCTCGAGTGCTAATCTCATAGCCAAGACTAGGAGTGTCCCTGTCCCCTGTCTCCAGCTCTGGGTAATACCAGTAACAAAATTTGTAGTGAGTTGCCAGCTTTCTGGAACAGAGAAAAAGGGACGGTATAATGGTTGACCCTAAGTGATAACCTACTGTGGCCAGGTCAAGGTCCTGGGTCAGCTCTCCTTTGCCCACACACTGGAAAGCAGGATTTTCTATCCTTTCTGTGTGGGTCATGATTGTCTGATTGATAATTGAGAGCACTGAGATCAGACACTCAGTGCCATCCAGGCTACCTTTTCTCACTCTTGCCCACAAAACTCTTTGAGCCACAAGCGGATAATGGGGATGGGGAGAATATTGTTAATCCTTTACTTTGGGAATGCTGATGGAAGGCTTTAGCGGGCTAATAGTACAGTAAGCTAAAAGGGGTGTCCCAAGGAGTTTCTGTGTGTGTGATATTCATGTCTGCTTTTATCAATGGACACTGCTATGTCAGGTTGTTTTAAAGAAAAAGAGAATGTAGCTAATCATAAAGTTTCCATCTGATCAAGTTTTTTAATGAAATTTTGGTCACGAACTCTGTATTTCTCTGCATAGTAATAGACAAATACAGAGTTAGACAATAGATATTGGTGTAAAGAATATAGATAGATAGATAGATAGATAGATAGATAGATAGATAGATAGATGACTCCTAGCCATATTTATGCATTCAGCATCCCAAGTCTGTCTAATAGAAGCGGGTCCATGCTTTCTGAGCAATTATACATGCAGACAAAACCACTGCAGTGGATGCCGAAAAGACATTGCCTCCCACTTGAATGCAGATAAGGTCTGAAGTCCAAAGAAGCCCTAGCCGTCTGCATCCACAGAGGACAGAAAGCTACACTTGCATCTTTGGGTGCAGAGCTCTTGGCCAAAGATCTGAGTGTGCTGAGGTTCTTAGAAACCACAGCCGCTGGAGGCCAGGATCTCATTAAACAAGTTCTCACCAGCAGTTTTAAAAGGCAGGACTGCATGGCTGCCAACCCTGGGGGATGCTGTGATTCTGCGTGATTATTGACAAAAGTTAGGTATCTCTGTTGACACCTACTCTGGCTTCCTCAGATCTCCCAGCCAGTGTCCACCAGCCCCAAGGGAAACAACTGAGTTTCTAGGCTCTGAAAAGCCACCTGGGGTGATGAAAACCCAAGGCTTTCTCAAAGCTGGTGGGTGTGTGGCTCTTCTCCCTCCCATCTCCTATAAAGATGATGAAGGGGAGGAAAAAGAGGAGAAGGCCAGGAGAAGCATTCCAAAACCAACAGAAGAATTTGGCCAGTGGCTAGCAAAGAGAAGAGAATGCTTTAGAAGAAGGGGGATTTTTTCACGGACACCTGTCAGGGAATGTCATTCCTCTGGCTGAACTATAGTCTGAATTTTACTATGACATAAATCAGTCCCTCCTGGACTTAATAACTCTTCTTTATAGGTTTCTTCCCACTCATAAATAAACCTCATTCCATATGTATATACTGCAAAATGCCTACTTGATTTGCAGCATGGTGCATCAGGAGAGGTAGGGGCCAGTACCATATTACAAAGGGGCTTTTCTGTGATCGTTTCCTTCAGGGAGTGCCCTCTTTTCCCTGGGCTATGTCAACCCCAAAGAAGAAGGTTTCTTTTCAAAAAGTTCTCCCCTGGAGCAGAGGGTAAGTCTGTCTGCCAAAGGAGCAGACAATAATGGAGAAAAGAAGTGGTATTTCCTCTCAAAGAGCCAAGAGTGACTTTTAGAGTTGGAGAGCCAGATGCTGGAGATTTATGCTTCTCCTTGCTGGGGGAATGGTGGGCATGGGCACCATGCACCTGGCCAGTTTTCTTGATAGATTTATGAAACTGCAGATTCTAAGGAGATGGGTCAACTAACCACAGCCAGAGGCTAGGATGCTCTGGATTACTGCTACCAGTTTGGAGAGTCAAACTGGAAAAGTCACTCACCTGTTCCATTCTCGGGCTTTCCACAGTGATCCTCAGTGTAACAACCCATTTTGGTTGGATTTGGGGATACCAGCTCCCATCTTCCTCTTATGTAGCAAGATAGCAAAATCCATATGCATTACAATATTCCAGGGTTTTGTACTTTCTCAGAAAGGCCTCCATAAATATTCAAATTCTAATTTTAAAACGTAGTTGGAAAGGACGTTAACAACCATCTTGTCCAATATCCTACCCAAGGAAGTAAACACCTCCACATCAACCCTCACAGATGGGCACTCAGGCCTTCCTGTTTCTCCTGGAATGAGAATTAGAAAGAGATTCAGCTGTTATTTCAACTGCAGTTCTTAAACTTGAAAATAAATCACGACTAACTTTGTTTAAACAATATTTTGAAATTTTGTGGTCATCAAGATCTGTGAACACTCTGTAAGAATTCATACTTTTAGGGAAAATCTATCAATAAAAGATTTAATGACATGGGTTATGTGTCTTGAAATATGCCAGGTGCTGCAATTACACACAAAAAACTCAAACAAGTAGAAAATGTCAGACAAATCTTGTAAGCTCATAAGATAAGAGCACTGGAAGTCAAAAATATGTATTCACAACAAAACAAAGCAAAGCAAAACCAGAAAATAACAAGTGTTGGCTAGGATATGAAGAAATTAAAAACCTCGTACGTTGAATATAAAAGTGGTTCAGCCCCTGGGGAAAAGTTTGGCAGTTCCTCAAAAAGTTAAACATAGAATTACCATATGATTCAACAATTCCACACCACCTATATACCCAAAAGAATTGAAAACAGGGACTCAGACAAATACGTCTACATGCACCTTCATGGCAGCACTACTCAAAACAGCAAAAAGGTGGAAACAGTCCAAATGTCCATCAACAGATGAATGAATAAATAAATTGTGGTACATACATATAGTAAAATACTTTTAGCCATAAAGGGAATGAAGTACTGATATATGCTACAATGTGGATGGATGTCAAAAGCACTATGCTAAGTGAACAAAGCCAGACACAAAACACTGTGTGTTGCATAATTCCATTTGTACAAAATATGCTGAATAGGTAAATCCATAGAATCAGAAAGCAGATTGGTGGTTGACAGGGGCTAGGGTAAGGAGAAGGAGGAGTGACTGCTTTAGTGGGAATGCAGCTTTCTTTTGGGGTGATAAAAATGCTTTTGAGATAAATAGAGGTGATGATCAGACATTGTGAATGTACAAAATACCACAAAATTGTTCATTTAAAAATGCTTAATTTCTTGAAGTTCACTTCAGTTTTTAGAAACCTTTTTAAAAAGATCTATATTCAAGTCCCATCTCTAAGGCTATCTTCCACATAGCTTCGAGAAAGTTAACTCACTTCTTTGGGCCTAAGTTTTTCCATCTGTATGGAGCCAGGCAGAGCTGCTCGGCCTTGTGGCCAGGCTCAGCACAGTGCCATATCCACAACAACCACAGGACAGATGTCCCTAGAGAACTGAAAAACACTTTCATATTTCTGGGTTAAAACCATCACTTAAGACTGCTTCTGCCGGGCTCGGTGGCCCAGCCTGTAATCCTGCGCCATTGGGAGGCTGAGGTGAGTGGATTGCCTGAGCCCACGGGTTCAAAACCCGCCTGGGCAACTTGGCGAGACCTCATCTCTACAATAAATAAAAAAATCAGCTGGGCGTGGCAGTGCATGCCTGTAATTCCGGCTACTCAGAAGGCTGAGACGGAAGGATCACCAGAGCCCAGCAGGTCAAGGCTGCAGTGGCCGGGAGCGGCCACTGCACTCCAGTCTGGGTGACAGAGTGAGACTCCAACTCAAAAAAAAAAGACTGCTTCTAAGAAGTTCTATCTCCTACTATGCAACAAAATTACTGGTTTAAAGAAAGCTATTCTTTTCTTAGTCCATTTGTGTTGTCATAAATTAATACCAGAAGCTGGGTTATTGATAAAGAAGAAAAGGGCTATTTGGCTCACAGTTCTGCATACTGTACAAGAAGCATGGTGCCAGCATCTGCTTCTTGTGAGAGCTTCAGGAAGCTTCCATTCATGGCAGAAAGTGAAGGGGAGCTGGTGTGTCCAGAGATCATGGAGGGAAAAAGAAACAAGAGAGAGCAAGAGGAAAGGTTCTGGGGTATTTTTAACAACCAGCTCTCATGGGAATGAATAGAGTGAGAGCTCACTCAATACTGTGAGCAGGGTACCAAGCCATTCATGAAGGAGTCTTCCCCACGACCCAAACACCTCCCATTAGGCCCTACCTCCTACACTGGGGACCATATTTCCACGTAAGGTTTGAGAGGACAAACACCCAAATCATAGCAATTGTCCTTCTCAACCTCCCAGCACTAAATCACTAGTAAACACCAAACAAGAGGAACACGTGTAAAAGGTTTGCCATTCATTTTTTAAAATAAAGTTTTACTGGAGCACAACCACACCCACGTGTCCACATTTTCTCTATGGTTACTTTCAGGCTATAGTGGCAGAGTTGAATAGTTCCCACTATGGCCCATAAAGTCTAACATATTTTAGTCTATGACCATTTATGTAAAAAGTTCGTCAACCCTTGTTATAAAATAACCTAGTAAGAAATTGTCAGTAAGACAAGAACTCGTGGATAAGATAATAACATAACAAATGACACAGAAAGTGAGATTAAAGCCCTACGGAAAAAGTAAACTGGGGACCAAATCATTTGTAACCTATAAAAAAATTTGAAAAGCAAGGAACACGACAGAAATCTCTGGCAACCAAATTACTACCATAGAGAAGCAGCTGAGATATTCATTGTGAATGTAGATGACCAAAAAATTAAATTAAATTAAATTTTTAAAAGAGATTAAATAGACAAATGTAACTTAAAAAAACAACTCTCACCTCTTGATGTGTTTTAATCTTCCTTTTAAACATAAAAGAATCTTTTAGGAAAAGCCCTCCCCAATGGTGACAACACCATTATTTGAAGTTCAGAGGTTGTTACAATTTAGCATCAGGTATTTTGTTCTTCCATTAAATTCTAGTTGAATTAAATTTATTTTAAAGAGAATCTGTGCCGGGCTCGGTGGCTCAGCCTGTAATCCCGCACCTTTGGGAGGCTGAGGTGAGTGAATTGCCTGAGCCAGCGGGTTCGAGACCCGCCTGGGCAACTTGGCGAGACCTCATCTCTACAATAAATAAAAAAATCAGCCGGGCGTGGTAGCACATGCCTGTAATTTCGGCTACTTGGAAGGCTGAGGCGGAAAGATTGCCGGAGCCCAGCAGGTCAAGGCTGCAGTGGCCAGGAGCGGCCACTACACTCCAGTCTGGGCGACAGAGTGAGACTCCAATTCAAAAATAAAAATAAAAATAAAATAATAAAAAATAAAGTAGAATCTGCTATGTAACTCTGCTTCTCTAAAAGTGTAGCCTGGCCTATTTCCTCTGTCTGTATATTTGTACAGGAAAAAAAAAACCAACTTGGAATGATGCTAGCCTAGAAATAATGGTAATTATTTCTGTGTAGTATGATTTGGGGTGATTTTTAGTCATCTATGTATTTTCCTATATTGTCTGAAACTTTAATCATTCATTCATTTTTAATTTTACTTTATTTTTTACAAAGAAGGGGCAATTTTTCTCAAAACAGAAGACTAAGATGTGATTTTTTTTTAGATGGTGCCATGTAGATGGTGGTCACCATCTTCTTTTGTATATTTTCAAATGTCTCTTAAACAATACTTCAAATGATATTTTTATTGATTCGTTTTTGTGAAATTGCCCACAGTACCCAGCATTAGCAAGGCACATAATCCATGTTCATTAAAATTTCTATTGATTTTTTTTTTCCTAAAATGTCCTAGGGATTGTTCACTGCTCTCAATGACAATAAGAGTTTAACATATTCTTGACACAAAATTACTTGTAATTTATTTTATACTTTATTAATTGCAGTAGAAATAAATTGAATCTCTTAGTAATAACAACAAAAGGAAAAGCAGTTTAAATAGATTTAAGCTTTGCATGTTATAATAAACTGCAACATCCAAGTCAAGGTCACCCTTTTTTCAACTCAGTCCTCCTTGCCACAGGAGAGCAGGTACCCCTAAACCTGCTCCCTAAAGTTCTCAAAATCTCTGGCAGTTCTGTTATCTCCAATCCCCTTCTCCAACTTTTCTGGAGGTAGTTACTTCTTCTCATTCTCTCTTAAGTGCCACTTTTCCTTTTCTAATGAACACATAACAAACTTTCTAGGACTTGGCTATTCTTCTTTCTACCTAAATCCACATAACAGAGGAAAGAGAAAATATAGGAACCCACAGAAATAAGGGCTGAGGGTCTCCAAGTGTTCCTTCAGCTCCAAGTTTTAGTTATGACTATGATATGCTTTCCATGAAAGAGATGGCAGTTGATTAAAATCATTTAGGAACAATATAAAAGATGTATAATTAAATGTTCAAGTGAGTAGCCTTTTTGTTCAGTGAAAGGGTGGTTTATAGAGTGGGATGGAATAATTGAGGAAGATGTCCTGGAGACATTGGGGCTTGCACTAAACCCCAAAAAAGACTTATTCCAACCAGGGTAGAAAGGAGGAAGGACATTCCCAATGAGAGAAAGTCATTAGCAAGGTGCAGAAGTGGACATGGGCATGTCGGTCTCTAGATCCATGGGTGAAAATTACATGACTGTGGAGAGAACAGAGAAATTGTGTTGAACAGAGTAAAGCAAGAGACAATCCTGAGCTCGTGTACATGGTTTTATGTGGCACCATTATCTTAGTAAATATTCAGAAATTGTACTAATTGGTAGGGTTCCACATGCATTCAGCCATGGGTAGGGGATCGCCCTTTCCCCTTTTCCTCCTGCCATAGATCCTCTACCCATCTCATGGCTGCTGCTTCGCTTCCTGGATTCCTGTGTCATTCATTACACAATAATAGGGAGATAATGCAGTGTGTGCAGCATGGCATGCCTATCCGAGTAAGGACTGTAGAGTAGAAAGAAAAGGCCACGTAGGAAGAGGAGGAGGAAAAAGAAGAAAGAAATCAGTGCTTCTGTTTTCCTCAACCTTTTCCCCATAGCTTGGAGCTTCCAGTAATCATCAGGAGACACCAGAATTACCAGACAGTGCCGTGTGGAAGCACAGTCATCCATCTTGAAGTCTGTGACTCTCCTGGGCTCCAGCCTTGCCCATCCAAATGCCCATCTTGGTAGCTTCCCTTGAACGTCTTCTAGGATTCAGCATCAAGGTCAACATAGCCAAAACAGAGTCCATCTTCTTCCTCAACACCAGTTTTGCTCTTATGAAACCACCATTCTCTGGTTATTTTAGCTGGTCCCCTCCATATCCTTGATTTCTCACATCCAAGTGGCTGCCAGGTCATGGCAATACCTCCTCCAGAGCATTTCTTGGTGCCATCTCTCCTTTATATTCCCGTTATCACTGCCCATTTCTGCCCCTTGTTGCCTCTCTGGCAGTCATCTTCTGACTGTTTTCTCTGCCTTCTCTCCCCTACCTCTTCACCACTTCCTCGTTTCTGTGGTTGTAATTGGCTTTCTAATGCCACAGACCTAAACATGTTCTGTCTTAGCTTTAAAAACCCAGAGGGACTCTCCCACTGCCTACATCAATGTGTCAAGATCCCTTAGTATGCTCAACTAGGTTCACTGAATTCTGACCCTGTCCACATTTTTGGCCTCATCTCTCTCCTCTTCCCTTTATTTTTCCTGTTTAACAACTAACATGTCACTTCGTCTATTTCCTTAGCCTTTACTGCTGGTGTTTCTGTAGCCACAATGTGTGATCTCACTCTTCCTACCAAGATACTTCCTTTCCTTCCAAGCTCAGCTCAAACACCTCAGTCTTCTCCTTGAATCCATGCTGCAGTGTGCCTAGAACGCAGTAAACCACAATGCACTTTGGTGAGGGAATGAATGATTCGATCAATTAATGAATAAAGGGATTAATAAAAGATAGATTTCCCGCCTGTCTTTGAGGTATTCTCTTGCATTCCAAGCCATTTCTTCTTGCCTGGGCTGAGCTTCCCCAGAGCCTGTCTGTTTTGATCGATCCACAACATCTACTAAAGTATGAATGATGCACCAGTTAAATATAGGATTTGACTAGTTTTTGTTGCAAGCACTTTGGCACAGGGCATGTAAGATCAACTATAGGTTGGGCTTCAGCACTGTGCTCTGAGTCTTCAGTTTGACATTCCAGGTATGAGGAAACACTAGCAAGTTCAAAGACAGACCAAACCGGAATGTAATATTTAGAGGGCTGCTCTGAGACTATACTCCTGGACCAAAATGCTTAATATACATGGCAGCTCCCTTGGCTTTCCACAGTGGGCAGAGGCTGGGAGGAAGGCTCCAGCACAAGGGAGCTCTGTGAACTCTTGGACTTTTTGTTCCCTCCCACCTAATCTGAACTGCAGGTTTGGAGGGTTGAGGGGTTGTGATCTTAGGCTCCTTCCCCCACTTCCAAAATCCCCAGCTCCATTTCTTCACAGGACCACATGCTGTGAAGTAGCACATACCTCGAAGTGACAATTACATCAAGACAACTATGTCTTCCTGTGAAAGAACTCTTTAGCCTGTTTGACGGAAGATCCCACCACTCCTAGAAAGATGAATAGAATAACCAATGTTTGAATTGGGACATGAAGAATATAAAGTACAGAGTTTGCCTCCATAAGCACCCTGGGAGCAATCTAGACATTGGGAAGAAGAAGTGCAGAGATACAAGGAGAAAAGAAGAAAAGATCAGCACAGACATTAACAGTGTCCCCTGTTTGTAAAAAGGATTCACCACTTATGAGGTAATCGCAAACGTATTACGTCTTTTGAGCTCCCCAATACTACTATGGGTTAGCAACAGCAGTTTTCAGTTTTCTTCATTTCATATATGCAGAAACTGAGGTTGGTTGGGCCTGGTGACTCAGTGTCAGGATGCTAATCAGAGGCTATCCTAGAATTTTAAACCAGTCTTCCAACCCCTCGTTGAGTGATCTTTGTACCACATAAATGTGTCTTTTCAGTAGGAAGCCTCTCTGTAAATCTAACTTTTATCCTGTAAATCTAGCATATGATTGACTTTTTACAATGAGGAGCTAAGGGAAATCCCTAGGGACTTGAAGACCTGAAGACCTACTTCCTGATCCATTCCCTACCCTCTCAATTCCCAAGATCTCAAACATGCTCAAGATATGATTAATTTTACCAATCTTTATGGACTTCAGGCATCCGAATTTTAAAAAATTGTCTTCTGGTACCTGTATACCAGCAAGCACCCGATGCCAAAATCAGCCCTGAGTGATTATTAAAAAGGCAGCGGTGAGCTCCAGCCCGCTTCTCCTGCAGCCGTATTGAACTATTCAAAATGATAATGTGGCGTGTGGTAGTAACTCAGAGCGAACAGGTCTATCACTCACAGAGGGGTGGGCGCAGCCTCCAGGGTTCTTATGTCTTTTGCCAGAGCCAGCATTTCTTCTCCAAGCGCTCACTCATCCTTTGCACAATTTATTTCTCCAGAGCGCCCTTCATACATATCAGCACTGCTTACTTTACCCGGAGAGTCAATCACTAGATGCCAAGAGAAAGAGAAGTTTCCTTGGGGGAGATTTAAAGAGAGGCTTAGACTCAAGATTTGGAAGGTGAGAGTAGGAAAGAAGAGTAAAAGGAGACCATAGCTGAACCCCAAAATGGGACCCAGGGAGCTACAGGTGGGGAAAGGAAGAGGAAGCTGGGCCTGGGGAAGAAAGAGAAGAAAGCTGGGCTATTCCAGGCCCCTCCCCACTGCACCAAGCAGCTGTCTACCCTTGGTCTTGATTTCTAGGGGCTTTAACTCGAGTTATGTTGCCCAGAAGTGGAAGTTACTTAACACCACTCCCAGGGACTCCGAATACAAAGAAGTATGGGAGGGCTATTGATAATTACAGCAAAAAATGACAAGCAGTGGGGTTGAAGGGAATCAACTCATAATAATCCTTTTCTCCACCTGAATTCAGAACAGAGAGAGATGCTAAGAAGTCAGACAGATGAAAATATATCAAAACAATGTTGTTATTATCAGTAAAGGCAAGGCCAGAGACTGTATCTTAAGCAGGTTAGTCCAGTTAGCTTGAGTTCACTCTACCAGTAATATTGATTATCGACCCAGCCTCTGACCACTCTGGAAATCACACCTGCTCCTTTAAGACACACTGAGAGGAAGAGCAGAAAGCAGCTGCTTCCTGCAGGAAGACTGTCTGGAGAAAGGTGAGAAGAAAGAGCAGATTCACTCAAGGTCTACACCAAACTCA
This sequence comes from Cephalopachus bancanus, assembly GCA_027257055.1. Lineage (NCBI taxonomy): Eukaryota > Metazoa > Chordata > Mammalia > Primates > Tarsiidae > Cephalopachus > Cephalopachus bancanus. The sequence goes on from JAPVLO010000019.1 coordinate 18,400,057, forward strand.
CCAATCAGAGATGTCGGAGAGACCCAAGCGCTCCCCTGATGGAAATTTCTCCACTTGAAAGAGGACAACTGGAGAATAAGCATCTTGTTCCCTAGCACCTAACATCAGTATAGTTCTCACAGATTACAAAACACTGCAGTACATTTGGCAGAGGGGTCTTTAGAACAACCCTCTAAGTGGCTCAAATTATGATTTTTACACCCACTCTATCAATGAGAAAAATGAGACTCAAAATTTGAGGTGAGAGGAACCCTGTCATCTGGTCAGCCCACAGAAGACCTGGAAATCAAGCCAGGTTTCTGACAAGTTTTTGAAATCAGGTTTCAAAAAATATGTCCACCAGGTCAGGTTAAGGCACCCTTGCAGCCAGAGTTGTCAGAGACACCAGGAGATGAACAGGCAGATGGATTGAGCTGCATAGTAACTGAAGTTCAGGAGCAGTCTTTCATCTAATAAGTCCTTACTGAGGACCTACTGAATACTAAATGCTATACTGCCCAGTGGGGATGGAGCTATAAACTAGGCAGACACGGCCCCTGCCTTGTAGAGCTGGGGTAGAACGGGGAAAGTGTCTGGGACTCTAGGAGGCCCATTAGGAAGGGAAGCAGCTTCAGAGATGAAGTATACGTAGCCTGGGACAAGTAGGAATTCCACTGGGCTCACATCCCAAGAGCTGACTTGAGACCAGAATCAGCACCAGCTAAAATTGACCCTGAGTACAGGATTTGGAAAGTCAGGCCTGGCCTTGGGGTCCAATGCCATTGGGGAATTCGACTGTGAGTGCTTTTTTTTTTCTTGAAAGACAAAGTCTCATTATGTTTCCCAGGCTGGTCTCAAACTCCTGGACCCAAGTGATTCACCCGCCTCGGCCTCCCAAAGTACTGGGACTACAGGCATGAGCCACCACACGCGGCCTCCTGAATGCCCTTTAAATGGTGGTGGCCACCATGGCCTGACAACGCTCCCTGCTCTGTTATTGCATCATCTCTTTGTGTTTGCATTTTTATTTTCTGCCTTTCACTTGTTTGTTTATCTCTGGTTCTCCTAATAAAGTTATTTCCCTCAAACCCCAAGCTTCTATTGGATAAACCAAAATAAAGGAAACTTGTGTGCACTCAAGCTAGGACTGTTAAAGACTGAGAAGAAAGATGTGGCAGTGACCGGAGCCAAACCCTGCAGACTCTGGGAAGAACGAGTGGAGTCAGGTAAATGGTGTGTTAAAACCCCACAGAGAGGAGATCGAGACAGCTGCCATGTTTTGAATTCCCTTTATTTGATTTGAAAACTCATCTAAACCCAGAGCACTGGTGATATGTTCCTCTTTACTGGGCAGCCCAAGTCTTCCATTTTCAGATTTACTGAAAAGTAATCAATGGCTAGGAACTATCCTCTTATATCCAGCTACCACCAGCATCTACCACTCCCATATCATTTTAGGGTTCTGCTCTCTACTGGTGGGTGAAGCCTCATTCCTCAGTCATGTTTTTCTAGGGATAGATTATTTCCCCACAGAGTAGGAAAGAGCTTGTCTAAGTATAATGATGTACTTCTAGTGGAGCTACACAGCCCTTTTATTATACATGGTTCTCTGCATCTATTTTGTGGATAACAGGACAGTCAGAGAGAGCAAGGCAAGGTTCAGCTCATGCTCAATGCAGACGATTATTTGGAGAAGGTATTTGATGCTTCTCAAAGAATTATATTCACTGCTCTTTTCAAGACCTCCCAATTTGCCTGAAACCTACCTCCAACTTGATAATGATCATTTGTGGCTCCTGTTATTCTGGAATCTCACATCCAGTTGGGTCCCCCTCCAACACACAAGAGGTTTAATTTATGTACAATAAGTGCATTCACTCTCAGGGTACAGATCAATAAACTTTATTTAGCATCTGTTTATTATATAAGTATCATGTGGAGTGAATCACGCATGGATTTCCCTGAATAGAGTCTCTCTCTAGATGTTCATTATTAAGTCTCCTGCCTTTGCTATCAATTAATAAAATGCTACCCATTATTTTATTTTTAATTTCTTCAACAGCTTTATTGAAGTATAATTGATATACAATAAACCACTCATATTTAAGTGAACCGTTTGATAAGATTTGTGGAGGGTACTCCCATGAAACTGCCACTACAATCAAGATAATGAACACAAATATGAGGCCTCCCAGATTTTTTTCATGCCAAATTTTCTCCTTCTTGCTTCTCTTCACTGTTTCCCTCTCACTATCTCCAAGGAACACATGGTCTGCTTTCCACTGTGATAGATTAGATTGCATATTTTATAACTTTACATAGATCAGATTGTGCAATATATACTTTTTTGGTCTGATTTTCTTCACTTGGCATAATTATTTTCAGATTCTTCCATGTTTATGTATGTATTAACAATTCATTCCTTTGGGTAGCTGAGTAATATTCCACTATGTGGATATACCACAGTAGGATTCTCCCTTCACCTATGGATAAGCATTTACAGAGTTGCCAGTTTAGGGCTATTACAAATAGAGCTGCTATGAACATTTGTGCATAAGTCTTTGTATGGACATATGTTTTATTTTCTTATAGGTAAATACCCAAGAATGAAATGAGTGGATTATACAATATGTACACATTTAATTTTTTTATGGCAATCTGTTTCTAAAGAAATTTCAGTTTTACATTCCCAACAGCAATTTATAAGAGTTCCAGTTGTTCCACGTATGTAGTGTTTGTAGGTATGTGATGGATTTCTACTGTGTTTTTAATTTGCATGCACCTAATGATTAATATTGTTCAGCAAATTTTTGTTTTTTTCTTTTTTTGCTATCTGTATATTTCTTTGGTAAAACATCTGTTCAAATCTCTTGTCAATGTTCAAAAATTTGTCTATTTGTTTTCTTACTAAGTTTGCAGGGTAATTTATACATTCCAAATGCAAATATTTTGTCAGATATGTACTTTGTAAATACTTTCTCTCAGTCTGTGACTTGTCTTTTTATTCCTTTTACTGAGTCTTACAAATAATGGAAGTTTTAAATTTTGATAAAGCCTAATTTATAACATTTTGTTTTATGCATCTTTTGGTGTCATACCTAAAAAATCATTGTTAAACCCTAAGTCACAAAGACTTTCCCTAGATTTTCTTCTAGGAGTTTAATAGTTTTAGGGTTTACATTTTGTTTTATGATCCATTTTGACTTATTTTTTTAACATGGTGAGAGGTATGGGTCAATGTTTATTTGCTTGCATATTAATATTCAAATGCTTCAGCACAATTTGTGGACAAGACTACTCTTTTACTGCAAAAATGCCTTTCCACCTTTGTAAAAAAAATCAACTGTCCATATTTGTGTGGGTCTACTTCTACCCTCTCTATTTTGTCCTACTGATCTATTTGTTTATCTTTACACCAATACCACACTACAGCATTATAAGCCTTTAAGTCAGGTAGTATTAGTCCTTCAATTTGTTCAAAGTTGTTTTGCCTATTCTAGGTACTTCACATTTTCATATAAATTTTAGACTTGGCTTTTAAATTCTACCAAAAAAAATTACTGAAATTTGTATTGGAATTGCATAAAATCTAAAGATCAATTTGGGGAGAGCCAGCATCTTAACAATATTGATCTGCCAATTTTGAAACATAATATATCTCTTCATTTGTTTGAATGTTATTTATCTCAATAAAGTTTTGTAGTTTTGTAATGTATGAGAAACCGTTCATCAGATTTATGCTTAAGTATTTCATATTTTTGATGGCATTGTAAATGGTACTTTTAGCATTTCAATTTCTGAATATTTGCTAATATATAGAAATACAATTGATATTTGTACATAGATCTTATATACTGAGACTTGTTAAACCCATGTATTAGTTCTAGCAATGATTTTATACCATAAAATTTTCTACATGGATGTTTATGTTGATGCAGATATTCATCTTGCATATAAAGATGTTTGATCTCTTTCTTTCTTATTTTCCAATTTCTTTTCTGGCTTTATTGCACTGGCTATAATCTCCAGTACGATGTTGAATAAAAGTGGTGAATGCGGACACTCCTGATCTTAGAGAGAAAGCATTAAGTATTCCTATTTTGCTAAAATATTTTATCAGAAATAGATGTTGCATTGTGTTGGATGCTTTTTAAAGCATTATCATGAGTGCTTAAAATGAGTGAAAAAGACTAAAATTTTAAAAACAGCTAGAGAAAAGAACTCTGATGTACAGACAAATAAACAAAATACAGCAGATTTCCTATAAGAAACAATGCAAGCAAGAAGACAGTGGAGCAGTGTCTCTTAAATACTGAAAGAATGAAACTGCCAATCTAGCATGTTACTCCAAGAAAGCATGTTTCCCCAAAAAAATGACACCAGAAAGTAAAAATAATAAAATGGTAAGTATGTGGGTAAGTACAGTACATGGGTATATCACTTTTTTTCTTTTTATTTAAATCACATTAAAAGATAATTGGCTGTGTAAAGAAAAAAACATTAGCAGTGTAATATGGTGTATACAACACGTGTGAAAGGAAAATATCTTGACAACAAGAAAACAAAGGAAGGGAGAAATGGGCATATAATATTGAAGTGGGCATATAATATCAATTGAAAATAAACTATGATATATTAAAGGTGTATCCTATAAAACCTAAAACAATTATTGAAATTATACAAAACATATAGCTAATGTCAAAAAAGGAGATTAAATGAAATAATCAAAATTAGTCTATACAAAAAGTTATTAAAAAACAGATGAGGTCAGTAGAAAAAAATAGAGCGCTAGCAGATTTAAATCTAAACATATCAATAATTACGTAGATTTTATGTTTATTTGGGGCAGGACTACACCTGCTCATTTACTCCTTTGGCAGTTAGCATGAGTTACATCCATGGGCTCACTGAATAATGTGTGAGTATGTTATCTCATTTGGACTTTACAACAAAAAAGCATCATCTATATTCTACATAAGAGACTTAAGCGCAATGAGATTAAGTTACGGATTCGAGCTGACATAGAAAGACGTAACTCTTTATGACTATAACTTCTCTAGATTTCAAGACTGAGTTTTTTCCGTGTACCAAAAACTCCTTATTGAGAGAAGCAGGAGGAATGGAAGAAATGGGGTAAGAGAGAAAGAAGTATCAAGTCTCCAGATGTGGAGGGCCCAAGATGAAAAACCCTGTCTTTGTCTTCCTTAATTTGGCCTCTTTGCTCCCTGGAGTGAACAATGCTTTTCTCACTTTCATTCCTCTGTCCTTACCCTTCTCTGCTCAGGGTGCTACATCTGCTCCTGTAAGATCACAACAAAGATTTCTGCATGAGTTGAAATCCTCACAGACCCATTTCCCAAGCTATGCTTCCTGGTACAGGACGGTGTGCATCTGGAGAACAGAGCGAATCCTCTTTATTTGCCCCCAAATTTCTGTGGGCTAGTAATGACTCTCCCTGGCCCATGCTTACCTGGAAATTCCTTGAAAGTAGAAGCTGCTTTACTCTTCTTCGTACTCAGAGGATTCTCACTCAAGGTTTGGCTCATGGTCCATGATCCTTGCTCAATGGCCTGAGTTTTGTCCCAGCTAGTGAGGGAATCTGATCGTTCTCCTCTTTCCCACCTGCTTGTCTAAACGAGCTGCTGTCACTGCACTCTTGGCCTCTTTGCCTCTAGGACTTTAACTGTTTTTATCATTCATTGGCTCCCTTTCCTTTAACTTCCTTCCTTTCTCCCCAGGGGCGGGGGTGCATCTGTTTTCATGATCCTCCATCTTGAATGGCAATCAGTGTTCCACCAGACGTGGCTTCCCATATCCTTGACTTTATCTTAATAAATAATCCTCCATATTTAGCAGAAATCATTGCATCTTTGTTTAGGGATTAGGACTGGAGATATATTTAAACTCAACTGAGCACTGGTAATCCTGAAAGGGCTGAAGCAATTTTGATAGCATGATGGGGCCACAGCAGTTAGCACCCTCATTCAGCTGCAGATGTTATTAAAGCAGCTGTCTGTGCTCAGTACAGAGTAGATAAGCAGACATAAATATGCACGTGCACAGGCTCACTCCAGCACGCATGGGTGCATGCAAACACACATGCTTGCATACTCTAAATGCATGTATTCATGTAATTATGTTTGCAAGCCTGTACAAATTCACGTGAGCCTGAACATGCACAGACATGTCTGTTCATGAACACATAAGCATATATATACATTTTTGTAGTTTTGCACATTAATCTGGAGACATGTCTGCATACATATACACAAATCACTATCTTGCTACAATTTTGGTGGTACAAATATGCAAACCAACTTCTTGCTCTGTTGCCCTCTGGTACAGGGTACAATGCTAAAGATGTGAGTCTGTGGGCTCCAGATATAGAGTGTACGAGCAGTGTACAAGCAGTTCTGGGTGCCTGGTGGCTGTTTCTTCCTGCTTTTGTATACAGTGGTCTCTACCTCCTGAATGTCTTAGCAGAGCCTTTCTCAGCCGCCTTGTGATGTCAGAGATTACATGAAAACCCTACTAGAGACTGAACAATTCAGCTTCCCTTTGCCCCTGGAGCTAGGACATCACTCATAGTACTGAAGCATCTCAGCTACCTGCCTACACTACACAGTCACATCCCATCCACCAGTGGCCTTGATGTTTCATTCATTCCCTCATTTATTCATTCTCTCAACAGGTATTTCTTGAATCCTTGCTGTTTCCCGGCCTGTGCAATGAGTCGACTAGTACACAAGTGCATTTCGGCCATAATTCTGCCTTTTAGGATCTTGTGGGAACACAAGGCCTACATACACGAATCAGTTATATAACAGTAAATGACAGTTATATAACAGTACAATAATGCTTAGGATCCAAATGAGCATGTGTTGGGGCTAAATAAACATGTGTTGGACCCGAAAGAGCTTGTGTTGGGGTCTCTGATACCACGTTGGATATTCACTAGAAGTGCTCACAGGACTCGGCTCATAATTGTCCTCATAGCTAATATTCATTACAATGATGTAGTAAGGACACACAGCTGGATCATAAGGGAAAAGGCACAGGCAGAGTCTGGAGGAACCCACGTGCAGGCTCCCTTATGCTCTCTTCTGCCCTCAGCAACACAAATGCAGCAACATGTGTGTGATGCTTATGCCCAGGGCATAGCACTGTAGAGACTCAGTGCCAAGGTTTTTACTGGAGCTGGTCACGTAGGCACAATCTGCCCAGCATTTACCAAAACTCAGCCTCCCGGAATGAAAGCAGGTGTTCAGCATAAACACCGTCTAGGCACAGCAAGCCACTCTTATCAATTAAGGAATGGACTATGAGTATAGGGAACTGTTTACCAGCCACAGTCCCAGATGGTAGCCAAGGGCTACTTTGCAGACAGGTCTTCTTAAGGAGAGAAGTGTCAGACCTGCTCTGTTTACTTTGCACTGAGCAATAAGAAAAGGTGAGCAGTTCTAGAAAGAGAAATATGAACATGAGAGGGAAAGCTTAATGGAGCAAAGGGCTCTTAAACAGGGTCTTGAAGCATGGTTGTTATTTGAGCAAGCAGGGAGGATGGGAAGTGAAGAATGCAGTAGCTAGCCCAAGGAGAGAACAAGAAGGGTAGAGGGGAGGGGAAGGAATAGAGAGAATATGCTTTTTTACCAATTCATTAAAAATTAACGCAGCATATACTATGAGCTACAGACTCTCTAGGTACTGGGAATTCAGATTCAGCCTTTAAAGAATTGTAAACCGAGAAGGGAAATAGACAGGATCCCAACAATTTCAGTAGCAGGATCAGTAAGAACCCAGTCGCATCTCAGGGAGTTCTGGAACAATGAAATTTAGCTAAGACCTGAGAGATGAGTGAGGAGTTTGCCAGGTGAAGATAGATGAGAGGAAGAATAGTGTTCCAGGACTGCATGCACAGAGGCCTAAAGCGGAAAGTACGGTGAGCCCAACCATCTCTACCAAATTATCATTCCTGAGAAGCCTGGGGCACTACAAATGTATTTTTTGCATGTTTGTTCTGTTTTGTTGCTATAAGAAAATTCCAGTCAGCAGAGCAGGTTCACATTTACTTACGTAACTACTTATATTGTTGAATGTCCTTCAATATGCTGCTAGATCAGGTTCTCAAATAATGTTTTGTTCAATGTCGTTTTGGCATAAACTTGAGGGAAAAAAAAGAATTCCCAGCTGGGTCACTATCTGTGTAAAGTTTGCATGTTCTCCCTATGTCTGCATGGGTTTTCCCCGGGTGCACTGGTTTCCTGTCACACCCCAAAGATGTGCATGTGAGGTGAACTGGTATGCCTACATGGTCCCAGTGTGAATGCGGGTATGTGAAAATGCACCCTGAAATGGAGTGGTGTCCTGTCTAGGATCTGTTTCTGCCTTGAGCCTTGAGTTGCCAGGGTAGGCTTGGTCACCCACAACTCCAAACTGGAATAAGTAGGTTGGAAAATGAATGAATGAATGCAAATTATTGAAAAATAAAAATTCATCAAGTATATGATAACCATACAAATGCATGACAATAAAAGATGTACTAGGAAAGTGCTCATCAAGACTGCCCAGTTTGTGATTGCTTGCACCACATGGTGAAAGGATTTGCAGTTTTCATTTTGCAAACATTTATTTCTTGACTTAACCCACCACCACCATGACTGCTATCACTCACTGATTCACCTAAAACTGAGTAAGTAATGATTTTACTTATCTTTATTGATCTTTCTTGAATGTATGTATAGTTCACATTTATTTCAATGTGTACTATTAGATGTGTTTGGGGTCTTTATTTAGAAGTCTGTTGATGTTTTGGGGAACTAGAACTGTGCCATAGAAATTGACTCTCGTTTATATAAATGAGCCTGTGGTATGGTAAAATTAGTTTCATTATACATCATTTTGCTTAAAGTCACCACTTCAAGAATCCACCAATGATATTAAGCAAGGACTTTATTTTGTAGGAAAGATACCAGAGTACATAAAGATTAGAAGCCTTTGTCATAGTTCTCCTTGAGTCTTTCTTTCTCTACTCGCATCAGTAAGTCTTGCTGTCTGTCACTCCAAACATTCCCAGTCATCTCTTGCCATCTCTTTTTTTTTGAGTTGGATTCTCACTCCATTGACCAGACTGGAGTACAATGGCACGCTCACAGCCACTCCATTGTCGTTCCACTGGGCTCCAGCAATCCTTCCGCCTCCGCCTTCCAAGTAGCCAGAACTACAGACACCTGCTATGCCCAGCTAATTTTTAAAAAATTTATTATAGAGACAAGTTCTCACCATGTTACCCAGGCTGGTCTTGAAACCGGAGACTAGGGCAGTCCTCTCCCTCAGCCTCCCAAATTGCTGGGATTACGGGCTTGAGCCACTATGACCGTTCTCTTGCCATCTTTATTGCTGTCACTGGAGTCCAGGTCATCAGTGTCTCACTCCTAACTCCCTACAGCAGCAAGAGTGTTCCCTTTAGAATGTAAACCAGACCACAATTCTCTCCTGCTTAAAACCTTGCAAATGTGGAAAATTGCATCTGGTATCAATCCACACTGCTTACCAAGACTTTAATGCCTCTGTGATCGGCCCCTCCCTCCTTCTCTACCCTCCAGGTTCACTTTCTCTTTCATTCACTGAGCTACATTCATCCTATCCTTCTTGCTGTCCCTGTAACACATTGAGCTCACTCTTGCCCCGGGGCCTTTGCACTTGCTCTTCCCTCTAGCTGGAACACCTTCCCCCCCCCTTCAGGTCACTCCCAGAAGGAGTCCTGGCTTCTTCTGATCCTGCAGGTTTTTGCTGAGAAGCACCTCCTTAGAGAGAACTCTTTAGTTTCTCGAACTCAAGTCAACACTTAGAAATGTGCCTCACACTGTGCTAAAAAAAATATGTGATAGAATGAATGAAATGTCACTTGTCTACTAAGTGGCTGGAGTAGGACATGAACAGAGAGCCCTGGACACTATCTTTTTGTCTGTGTTGGGATAGAGAACATTCAAATCCCTCCAGCAGGGTAATTAAGGGGAAATATGTAGGAGAAGTGTCCTAGTGATGAGACCTGCTGAAGCAGAACAGGGGCCTGAAGCCAATCCATCCACAGAGAGTGCAAGGAAGCTCAAATGATCAAGCTGAGCCAAGAGCCTTGAGAGGAAGGAAACAAGTGGGACACAAAGTCCAGAAAGGCTGGCAGAAAAACTATCCAAGCTTACAGAGCACTTTTATTGATGGAGAGGAAATAAACAATGAGTGAAACAGAGGCAGGCAGACAATATCAGGTGAGAGAGTTGGGCAGTAGCTGCCAGGCTAGACTTTAGGATCAGAACTCTTTTCCCTGGTGGGAATGGCAAGGGTGAAGCCAGCTTAAACCTGGAGGAACTGGGGCACTCACCAGAGTGGCAAGCAATTCAGAAATTTCCATCTGCATGTGTTCATGTGGTCCAGTTGGTAGAATCGAGGGCAGGGCTGAAGACAGGGTACGTGAGCTGAGGCATAACAGCAGGGTGTGAGGACTGAGGGTGGATTTGATGGAGAGCCACTCCTTTTATCCCAGGGGGACACCGTGGTTGGTCTCAGAGGCCCAGGCAGTAAGGTCCAGCATGTTGCTGGGAATTGGCCACAGCTGTGGCTATGAGAACACAGAGTAGCAGAACTGGGAGCCAGAAGGCCATTAAACCAGAGAGCCAAGCATACATTCTGTCTTATTTGCATTTTGCTAGGGACCAGCTCTAAATGGTCTTCTCTGGAACCAGTAAGAAGGGAGGCTAGAATAGGGGATTGGGAACGGATCTCTTTAGCAGGAGAGAGAGCCATGCTACCAGTCTCTCCCACCAGCATCCACCCAAGCTGGCCTCATTGAAACAGGGGGAGCTCACTTAAAATGCATTCTACTCCATCTCTTCGCCCAGAGTCTGCAGAAGCTGAGATGATGCTCATTTATGGCAAACCATGGGCCCTTTCCAACTCCAGAAGGTCAAGTGAAGGGAACTGCAAAAGAAGGAGAGGTCCCAGGGCCTGTGAACGTAGCCCCTTCCCCACATGCTGTGAAACATAATGGAAGAACCATGTCTGTCAGCATCTCTGGGGCCTGGGTGGGCCCACGTCCACCCCACTCACGCACAGGGAATAGCGCCGCTCTGTTCACACGGTTGCAACTCCCCAGCAGATGGTGAATCAGACCTCGATGTCTCTGTGTGCGCCTTGTACATTTTACTTGTTGGTAATGAATTTACAAATTCTTTAAGTACGGAAAACAGAGCCTTCCCACGAGCTGAACAGATGGGAAAGAAGGCTTTCTAAAGGCTTTTCAAAGTGGCCCTTCTTTTCACCCCATCCTGGCTTAATATCTCATTCTTTTTCTACAAATGCTTTATTAGCTGAGGGTGAAGGAGAATCTTCTCTGCCTTTCTTTCTTTGGCTCCCTGAAATATACAAAGCAGGCCTGCCCCCGCCAAAAATCTATTAACAAGACAGCACTGGGCTCTGACCAAGAAACTTGGACACCCTACATTCCAGAGCGTGACATAACTCATGGAAAGAAGAAAGGAAAGAGAATCTCTTACAAAGCTTTCTCTGACTTTTTAAGCAGGATGAGAAGCCCAGAACTTTCTTCTGAGCAGTCAGAGTAGGTGGGTTGAAAGAGTTATAGTCGGAAACCCATAGTAGATTGCATTAATGGTCCTGATCTTTTACCTTTCCCTGATCCACCTTTGCCATCACTTTGCAGTGCACATCTGCTTCAGAAGGGGTCACATGCCCCACCCCTTGATTCTGGACTTGGCCATGTGACTTGCTTTGGCCAAAGAGATACTAGAAGACCTAAAGCAAGCAAAGGATTTGTAATTGTGAATTTTATCTGTCAACTTGACTTGGATAAATGGTGTCCAGATGGCTGATAAGACATTATTTCTGGGTGTGGCTATGAGGGTGTTTCTGGAAGACATTAATGATTGAATTGGCAGTCTGAGTAGATGGCCCTCTCAATGCAGGTGGGCATCTACCAATCCACTGAGAGCCCAAATAGAACAAAAAAGGTGGGAGAAGGGAATATTTTCTCTTGAGCTGAGATAGCCATCCTCTTCTGCCCTCAGAAATTGGTGCTTCTGGTTCTCAGACCTTCAGACTCAGACTGGGACTTACACCATTAGCTCCCTGGTCCTCAGGTCTTGGTTTTGGACTGGAACTACACCATCAGTTTTCCAAGGTCTGCGGCTTATAGATGACAGATCAAGAGACTTCTCAGCCTCCATAATCATGCGAACCAGTTTATAACAACAAGTCTTGTACTAGATATCTTTATATGCCCTATTGTTTCTATTTCTCTGGAGAACATTGAGTAATACGGACTTTAAATGGATTTGCTCATTAAAGTATGATTTCTTGCTCCACTAGAAGGACCTGCCTGAGCAAGTTTGCTGGTCCCAGGAAGAGGAGGAGATAGATGGAGCTGAGCCATCTTTTCCCCACTAGACAAGGACACGGGATCAGATAGGCAAACTGGGTGCCCACAGTCAAGAATCTGCCTAATAGACTTCCTCCCACTCTCAGCATCTCTAGCACAGAGCACTCATCTAGAAGAAACAATAATTACATAAATGGCTCTGATTTACTGAATTTATACTAAACAAAGGGATGATGATTAGGCTCATCTCATGGAGTTGTTGTGAAGATTAAATGAGATAATAAACTTAAACCATTTTGAGTTTATTATCTCACTTAATCTTTGGCCCACAGTCATTGGCCCATGGCAAGCACTAAATAAATGTCATTTATCACATTATTTACATGCATTAATTTTAATCATTAAAACAACCCTCAAGTTCAGTATTATCTCATTTTACAAATAGAGATGTTGAAGCACAGAATAGTTAAGTGATGTGGTCAACATTACACAGTTAGATTAATAGAAGAGCTAGGTTTGAAACTCATATTTGATTACCATGAAAATAACTAAGGATCAATGCAAAAGAAGATGTTAACATAAGAAAATATCCAGATTTAGGGCACTTAATAAATTCTGAAAATGCCATAAAAGAGAATACTTGTTTTGGAATAAAGCAGAGATTTTAAAACTTGACACTAATGACGCTTTGGACTAGATAAGGTAAGTTTTTGCCACATGAAGATTGTCTTGTGCACCTTAAGGCATACTGCAGCATCCCTGATCTCTGCCCACTAGATGGAGGACACCTCCTGAACACCTCCCTCCTCATCCAGTGTCAATAGAAGCCTTTCTGAGACATTGCCACATGTCCTCTGAGGGGCAAAATTAATTGTTCTGGAAGTATAAGGGAAGGCTTCAAGTAGAAGGCCAGTTTTGGAGTGCCCTTTTAGGAACTTACGTAGCAGTTCCCAGGCTATCAATTTCAAGAGTCAATAAAAATTGTAAAATTAAAAATAAACTGGAATAAATCATTTCAGAGTGAAAGTTCTTTCCAGAAAGGTTTAGGTGAACTTATGTTAGAAGTATACACACACACACACACACACACACACACACACACACACACACACACACTAGGGTGCCAAAAAAATCCTATACACATTTTATGTGAAGTTATCTATGTATCACTTTTCAGAGTTGAATTGAATTGTGGTATCAATGTGTAGTATGACGTTTGTTCAACCATGCTGCTACCACTTTCTTTGACTGTCCTGTATGCAATTTACTTATGTAGCAAATACTTACATGTACCCCACAACTAAAATTTAAAACAATCAAAAAGATAATCATATATTTTAAAGGTTTCAAATACAGGAAATTTGTAGAATCCAATGTTGTAAATTACATTGTATAAGTTTACTTTCTTGGCAAAGTTTGCCAATTGTGTATCTATATCTAGCAGTACAGGAGGAAAGGGGATCTAAAAGTTCAATCGATTTGGGTAATTTTATTTAGCTTTAGGAAAAACCCCAACATGGCTCGTATTCTTATTTTAATTTTACCTGAGACAGTGGAACTATTGTTATGGACCAGACCCCTGAAAGAGAACAAGCATTTGATCAAAGTGATCTTGCTTTGTTACTATCTTCATTCAGTCTCATTCATCAGCGCATGTTTCTTGCTCCCTTTAATGTGAAAAAAAGACTTTTTTAAATACAAAAGGTCTAATTTCCCTTTGATAACTGTACAGTCATCCCTTGGTATCTGTGGGGGACTAGCTCCCTCACACAGATACCTAATTTCTTGCATGCTCAAGCCTCATATATTAAATGGCATAGTATTTGCATATAATCTACATACATCTTCCTGAATACTTTAAATAATTTCTAGATTATTTATAAAACCTTATGAAAGGTGAATGCTATGTGAATAGTTGTTCATTGTATTGCTTTTGCTTGTATCATTTTTATTATTATATCGTTACTTTTATTATTTTTTTTAATATATGTAGTTTTGATCCGTGGTTGGTTAAGAGATTTGGGAAACTAAAGATGCAAAAGACCAACTATATTAGTTTCCTAGGGCTGCCATAACCAAGTCCCACACACTGGGTAACTTAAAACAGCAAACTTATTTTCTCAAGATTTTGAAGACTGGACCAAAATCGAGGTGTGAGCAGGGTTGGTTCTTTCTGAGGACTCTGAACAAGAATCTGTACCACGTTGCTCTCCTGGCTTCTGTTGTTGGCTGGTCATCCTCAGCATTCTTTGGCTTGTAGACACATCAGTTCAGCCTCTGCTTTGTAGTGACATCCTCCCTGTGTCTCTTCTCCTCTTCTTACAAGGATGCTAGTCATATTGGACTGAGGACTTACTCTATTTCATTATGACTTCATCTTAACCAATTACATCTGCAATAACCCTATTTCCAAACAAGGTCACTTTCTGAGGTACTAAAGGCTGAAACTTCATCATATCTTTTTGTGAGAAACAATTTAACTCATAACAATAACTTATCTGTGAGATCTCGTGGATTTCCTCCAATCTATCTTTTTCAGGAACATTGCCCCCTGCTAATGCCTCAAGAAATGAGACCAACAGAGATCATGCTTCGTAACTCTAGAATGCCATATAGTCTACCATCCCTTCCATCAATTTGTGCCAGCAGGTCATGCTGTCACCCTACCATATCATCAGGGTTGTTGCTCTGAATCAAGTGGGAGGGGGAGGAATGCTTTCCATAGCTCCATCCATTCACTCCTCCCCAGATCCCATGTAACAACCCATGGTCTGCATCTGCAGAACAAAAGCCAGAAAGCCGGGTTCCATCTGTTACCATGAAGGATGTTTTGTTTGGTTGGATGATAAAAGCCTACATGAAAATGCAACCTTTGTTCTGGCAGTACCATGTGCCTATTCCTTGGTTTTCTGGGGACCTCAGACTCACTTAAATCAGGAATGGATGTTAGCTTTACCATGCATTTGTAAAAGGTAGGATATTATGTCAAACTTCTAACTGTCCTGAAGTGAACAATGGGTAGATGGTGGGGAATAAGGGAGAAGGGGAAGGAATTGAAGGAGGTACCGGGAAGGCAGGCTGGGGCAGGTGGGTGGCAGGGAGGATGAACCCTTCAAAGAAAGAAACAGCTACCCTGAGTAAAATCAGTGAAATAAATCCTCAGGCATTGACATTGAGAGGATGGGACAAGGAAGAGTCAATGACAGCTGTCCACATTAGGGCATGAGCTGGCACCTGATGCCCATGAGGAAGTGAGGGAGAAAGACCACCAGCATCTGCATTGCGACTCTTGCTGGCTAGGACACAACTTGGCTCCAAAATCTTTGCATGGAAACACCATGGTAAGAGAAGCTAAGTCCTCAGTTCTAAAAATATCGAAGATTGTGGCATGTCAAAATGTCCCTGTAGTCATGCAAATTGCTGACAAAGACATTCAAGTAATGTCTACCAAGGGACTATCTAGGAGAAGTCAACTTTAACACAGGCTGGAGAAAATACCACTACCTGGAGGCTGTGGCGTGAGTCTCCCTGGCCTCATCTGCAAAATGGGAGCATGTGAATACCTCAAAACTTCTCCCCCAAGCTTAAGGATGCTGCAATAGATCCCAGGGATAGAAACTAAGGGAAAATATTTATCCACCCAGCCTCCTCTTTTGTTTCCTTCTAGCAAAACTCCCACCTTGCTGAACCAACTGTAGGTTTCTTGTTAGAGCTCCAGCTTCATAAATGCCTCCATGGCCGCAATCGATTTTCTAAAAAAATGTAAACTCAACATGTAGAACCCCACAACAATTGAATTCTTCTCTGCCCAAAATCAATTGCAAAAGTGTATGTAAAATTACAATAGCTCTAAACTCCACATAATGAGGTGATTGTGCTAAGTGAGCATCTGATTTAAGAAGTGGTTCAGAGATACAGAGCTGCATCTTACCATCTAATCAGGTGGCATCAGGCCTCCAGGTGAGCAGATGGCACTAGAGGGACAGGAAAGTCCAGTGCCCAGTTTGGAGGTGTGGTGGGAGGAGCTGGGCTCACGAGTGAGGAAACACCCTCGATCCAGGCCCTTTCCTTCTTCAACCTCTTCCCTGTCCCAAGGAAAATGGAAATTAAAACTTAGAGGACAGAAAGAGAGCAGGAGAGAGAAACATACATTAAAAGGGAGACAAGCAGCAAGAAAGGCTGGAGGAATAGATACAGGGGACAGGCAGGTGTCAGGGCCTGCTCCAAGGGAGGGCATGTGAACAAGCAAGCTACTCTGAGACCTGACCTTGTCCTTGGAACTGACCTTGGCTAGAGGCGCCACAAGATCCTGGGAGGACAGAGCCTGCCTTGTATGTGAAGACCTCAAATTGTCTCCCCAAACTTAAGGACTCTGTATTAGGTCCCATTTTCAGGAAAGGAGACAGGTCCAGAGGGATAGGAAGGATGTTATTCGTGAAGGAGCTGGCCCGTCACACCTCAAGACATTTCCCCATCTACTTGTCACTGTCCAAAATGCTGTCATTACGTTAGTATTTCCAATGCAACTTTTGAGTCACACCTGTCTCTCTCCCTCTGTTTCTTTCTTTAAAAAGAAAATATTCCCCAGAGGAATAACTGTGCAGGGGAAGAGGCAGGTGGACACCCTGAAGGAAAGCATGAATTCTCAGGTATGAATGTGGTACCTGGTAAGTGCCACACGCTGAGCGAGGGGTGGAAGCAACTCAGGGAAGATGACATTGTGCCTCCTGATCTGGTGAGAAGGAGGATCCCAATCCCACGTGGCACCCAGCACTGAGAGGGGCACATGCAGGGTGAAGAGCAGTGGGGGGGGGGAGCAGGGTTCATTCCTCAGGCAAGAAGAGCTCTGAGCTGAGTCTGTAAGGAAAGGCAAGAGTTAGTGAAGTGAAGAAGGGAAGAGAAAGAGTATCTGCTCCTGCATGGAGGCCAAAAGCAGAGAGCTGTCTGATGACGGGCCAGTAGCTTTGAATGCTTTGAAAGCACTGAGCCTGGTGCGGCAAATAGTAAACACTCAAAATAGCTCAAATGATAAGCACCTGCTACCCAAGCCGTTGTATAAAGACAAATGAGGCACAGATCTAGCCAAATGGGGGCTTTCAATCTACAAGGTGACACAATGACTCTAATTCAAAAAGAAATTTTGTCGTAGTCATATTGACCTCCATAAAGATGGGGACACATTTTGGAACTGCTGGAGAAGGCCTTGAGAGGAAGTGGCCCTTGAGACCCTCATCTGACAGGTAGAGAGGAGGAAGAAAGGGACTCTCAGGACAACGAAGATCCACACACAGCAGGATGCACTGCCTGAGGCGACTGGCATTCTGTCTCCCTGCTAGATGTAGGCTCCCATGCCAGGAACTGAATCTTCCATTTCTTTGCATTCCTAGTGGTCCTAAATGTGCCCTGCACACAAGGTGTTGAGGAAAACTCACTCATAATGATAAGACACAGAGCTTGAGACGCAGTAAGCTGATGGAAAACCAGAAAGAGCAGACCAGCTTGTGGTGTAGATGGACCTGGGTTTGAACCCTAGCTTCCCCACCTACTATGGATGTGGTCTCAGTTTCTTTACCTGTAACACAGGGATAATAACAGGTACCTCACCTAATGGGATATTCAGAGGATGAAATAAAATAACGCACGCCAAGATCTTAGCACAGAGCCTGGCACGGAGACATGCTGGACAAATATTAGCCTAAAATGTAAAACAAAACTTGGAAAGTAAACACATGTACCTAAAATGGTTCTCAGGTCTTCTTTGAGATGAGCAGAATCTCGGACTGCAAGCTTTTATTGATGGCCCGAGTGTCAGCCTGACTTCTAAGAAGAGGATGGCCCTGTCCCTTGGGAAGTTTTCCTTTCTGTTCAGTAGGGATTGGAAGTGCTCAGTGCTGATGGAAGAGACTTTTCCCAAATCAAGTCTGAAACAAGGAAGAAGATAATCCAGAACCTGCCAGAGGCCAGAGCAGGATTTAAATGGGAGAAAGAAGCTTTGCCAAGTCTCCTGTTAGAAACCTAGCAACATTAAGCCCTTACTCCTGAAAAGCAGTTAACTATTGAAAAAAAATTCATAGACATTAAAAACAATATCAGAAGTTGTCTAGGCTGGTAGCATTACACTATGCAATTTGCAGTGAGGAAACGGAGATCATAGGAAACAACTGACTTTTCCTAGCAATACGTGACCAATGAAGGTCAGGATACCAGGCAACTAATTGTTGCCATGGTTTCTCTTGACCTACCATCTAATTCCAAAGTGTAAGTCCTAGCAGAAGATGGAGGAGAACACAGGAGCATGGGTTACATTTGTCACTGCTACTGTTTGGAGCTCGGTGAAGACATTGGTGAGGTCTACCTGGGCTGGTCAGAGCCTGCTGGTAAGTGCTGCTCGCACATTGCTTGCACAGGTATCATCCTGCTAGAGTACCACCCACACTCTCCAGATTCAATCCAGCCTTCTCCGGGGCAGATGCAGTTGGCCCAGGGACAAAAAGATGGGTTTGAGAACTTCTGGCAGTCAACTGGCTTCTGATTGAATCATCCTCACATGTTTGAGGAAATTGTTGTTATATTTTTAGCCAAGGTAATAATAACCATCACTGTTATACCCTAAAGCTCAATACTCTCCTTTGCCTCCTCTTTCTGCTGTAAGTGGGAGATTATTTAATTTATCATCTAACTGGGGATACTTTTAAGAGTGAAAGGAGGTGCCACCTGGACAGGATGCTGGAGGAAACCATCCAGGAAAGTCAGGATATATGGTCACCTAGCTAAGAAGCCCTCTAGTTCAACCCCAATTATCCCTACCCCTCTGATTGACACCCCTGTCTTGATGAAGGAGATCCTTTTTGTGCCCTGATGCAAGCACAGAGAATCTGATTCCAGATGAGGAATGAGCAGAAGGAGAGAAAAATTATCAAGGAGAAGTGGTTTATTTATCTGCATCAGTGTCCTCTCAGGAAGGAAAGGACGAAAGAAGCCCATTTTAGAGATGATGCTAGAAGGTAAGGAGGGAAGAACAATGCTTCTGAACAGAGTGAGAATCCCAAAATACAACACACTCAAATGAATGCCTCCTACCTGCTTTCTAAATAGACAGATTTTGCCCGTCCTTCAAAATCCAGTTCACACTTCTCCTTTGTGATGCCTTCCCAAGGCTCCCAGGCACCAGGGATTTTCCTCCACTGATCTCATAGTTCTCACTCTTTTGACCATGGGGCTTCGTGATTTCCCTTGTAATACAGCTTATCCAGTCATTCAATCATTTTTCTTTGAATGTACCTTTTAGACTGTCTACTAGGAAGGCAGGGAAATTTTATAGCTACATTTTTGTGATATGGTATACGTGGGTGTGTGTAAAAAATATATATATTATATTATATATTCCACTAAATTTATATATATTTACTAAATATGCATACATATAAACATGCATATATACATAGATACACACACACACATATATATACTTATATATATATAAATGAAAGAAAGAATGAATATTTAGTTGGAGAGATAAACCTACTGAATATAAATTTGTCTCAAAATAGTCCAGGAGCTATATTCCCAGAGAATAAGTCACGTACTTAGTAGTGAGTGATGGAGTTTTCACTGAGGGTGTTTATAGGTTGGGGAGGGACTGACACCTGTACTTTTCACATCTAGATCTCTGATTTGGGGACTGCCCTTGTGAAGATCTAGCCAGGTGGCTTCCTGAAGCCATTTATACCTTGGGAGGTGGATAAACATAGAATGAAATTAAAATCAGAGGTAAATGCTAGTTACCAAGTAGGCAGCATTTCCAGGAATTGATTACTCACTCCTTTGACCAATATGAGTAGTGGCCCTGGCAGTTGAGTCATTAGTACCCACTCTTAAAGTTTTTTTCTTATTGACTTCTGTTGGGCTTCAGCCTCTTTGCCAAGCTACTGTTTGGAGAAAGAAGACTGGACCCAGGGATTGGTTCACATTTCTTTTTAGATTTTTAAGATTCTGGGGAGTATTTTCTAGAGATCTATTCATTCAGGCAGAGAGTCTTTCTTTTTGCAAGCCTGCGGCTTCCTTCTAGCCTCCAAACATAAAAAAAGGACTGTCTATGCTTGTATCCACACTTGAAAGCCTTCTTCCAGAGTTTAGTTACTAATTGGAAAGTATCTATACTCCAAAACATATGCATGTGTCCTGCTGGTCAGCATGCTGTTTTCATGAGTGCCCTGGTATATCTGCTGCTCTTTAATTTTTATTTATTTATTTATTTATTTTGAGTTGGAATCTCACTCTTTGCCCCCCAGGCTGGGGTGTAGTGGTATGCTCACAGCGACTGCAGCCTCAACCTGCTGGGCTTAGGCGATCCCTCTGCCTTGGCCTCACAGGTAGCTGGAACTGCAGACACACACCACCACACCCGGCTAGTTTTTGTGATATATTGTAGAGACGAGGTCTCATCAAGTTGCCCAGGCTGATCTCAAAACCCCAGGCTCAGGCAATCCTCTCGCCTCGGCCTTCCCAAATGCTGGGATTGCAGGCTGAGCCACCGTGCCCAGCCAATTCGCTGCTCTTTAAAGGTTCCCATTCCTCCAACTCCCTGACCTGACTTCGACAGGCACCCCACCTTGTGAATCCTCTGTCTGAACAGCTTTCTTAATCAATGTATGCCAGAACTAGTTACCTTGACTCTAGCCATCTTCCTAAGCGTCCTTTGTCACTGGTCAGTGGTGTGCTGGGGAAAATCATGATTGAGATGCCTTCCTCCACTCTTCCAGTGAGCGAAGAGCCAGGTCAGTGAGCACAGAAGGACAGAGTTCTCATGTACCACATGAGGAGCCTCAGAAAGCCACAGAGACCTCAGTATAACACCCACCCTCCACCTGACCTCGCTCCTCTACACCTCCCATACACACACAACCTCATCAGGATAATCCAACAGAATTTGAAAAATCAACTTAGTGATCTCCATGAGTTGAGTGGCTGGTAAGGAGGTAGCCATAAATTATAATGCCTGCGGCTCTAGCCTCAACTCTTGTCTTTTTTGGTGTTGCTTTTTTTTTTAAATAGTTTTAATCCAATATAAAACAAAGCAAAGGAGGTGTGTCCAGAGCTTGGAAAAAAGAGGTGACAGTCTGTCAGAGAACATGGAACAATTAAATTCATTGTTACTCTTCCAACTGACAAATTGAAATCACCTGCTCAGGGTGTGCCTGGCATAGTCCATCTTTCCCCTGCAGCCTGATTAAGAATTCCAGTCAGTTGACTGATGCTCCTGGACAAACATAAAGTAAACTCCCTCATCTGCAAGCCGATTCATGTAACAGCTTCCCTGATAAAGTATGAGGCAAAACTGTCCTGGCGCATCTGTTTTGTCATGGATCTCCAGCAAATCCCGGGAAAATAGGAGATGCTAAGGCAACACTGGCCTCAAATATACTTATATTTCCATGAATGGGCTCAGTGTTTAAGGACTGGCTTCAACCACACAGATGTTGCTAAGGGTACAGCTGGGTTCAGACACAGAATTAATTATGAAGTGGTTGGATTCATTTCTTGAGCAAACATGTACTGTCTACCCTCTGCCACGCACTGGGTTAGGCATTGAGGGTGTAGGGGCAGAGGAAGTCATGAAAAGGTTTAATTACCACACACTGTAGTAGATGCTGATTTAGAGGTTATTTGCCAATTTCTGGGGGGAAATAGAGAAGGCGTCACCGTCCCTATCTAAGAAAGAAAAAGATGATAGGTCAAGGAAGGATTCATGATAGAACAGTCTTGAAGGACAGAATTCAGGAAATGATTATGAAGCCTGAGCAGAAAAACTAGTTTGAGATGGAGCAATATATTATACTTCTCCTAAACACTTACATAGCTACCTGTTGAATGTGGTGGCACCTCACTTGGTTTTTGCACTTTCATTTTTCCTCTTGATGTCATTTGCCAGCTACTTAGATTTGGTCCCAGACTTCTCAAGGGCTTTAGAAACACTATTTTGCTTTAGTCAGTAAGGACGAGGCACTATGAAGACGAAATAGATGTGGAGTGCAGCCTTAAGGATGTCTTCTCAGCATCGCACATCATTTTCCAGAGTGCCTCCAGCTGGGGCCCACCTCCTGTTCCCTGAAAATCTTTTGATGTCTGATTGTCATCTCTCCCTAAATGTATAGTCTCTTTCTTGATAATCTTCATATCTTTTCAGACCAAAAACACCTAGCAATAAATGACAAGGTGCCTGGTAAAATTTCTAGCATATAATGGGACTCCATCTTTTGTGTTAAAATTATTTATTATAATCATGGGCTTATGCTTATAGATAGAAGATGGACACATTTCTCTGGAAACTGTCACCTTTTGTTACACACACATTATCATATTTACATATAGGATTGTCCAGATATTAGAATATACACAATTATTTTAAATCCACTATGCCAAGTCACACAGTTACAAATCCTGGTCCTTTCTCTCTCTGAGAACTCACAGGAAAAATTCTACTTGAATTCATGACAGCATTCAGTGCATTTTCCCTGATGGAGTGAGAAGATAAATCTGCCAGGGAAGGAAATGCCTCCCTACTCAGCAAATCAAGAGTGAGATCCAGCTGCATTTTCCAGAAGGTCCCAGCATATTCTAAGAATAAGAAAATGTTCTGACATTTCACATTCCTCTTCCCTAGGAGAAGTCTGAATGAAAGTTCCTGGATACAAATATAGTTAATCATCTTGAATTTGCTAGGAAACTCTGAAAAGAGAAAAAGAACCAAATGAGGAGGATTTCCAGTTTCATACCTGAGTTGGTAAGAAGTAACCTATGGCCAACCTGAGATTGTGAGGCACATGCCACAGTGCCTGGTGGAAATTTGATTTTTTTTAATATCAAGAAGTTCTTGCAAGGAAAAAATAAAGCCAAAGAATTCTATAAGATAATTCTATCTAACGTGCAATTAAGACCTTTCTTGTGCTATTTTAAATTGTTCCAGAACATAAGAACAAAAGATCACTTCCAAAGCACTTTTATAAAATTACAATAATATTAATAATAAAACCTGACAAATCAAGCACAGAATTAACTGGAAAACTACCATTTGATGACTATCAATGCATATACCCTGCATGAAATATTAACATAAAGAATCAGGCAAAAGATTACAAGAATAATTAACCATAACTACATGGTGTATAGTCCAAGAATGCAAGGATAGTTTGTCTCAAATAATGTAATTAGCCACATTTTTAGATCAAAACAAAACTTCCATAAACTTTTCAAAAGCTTTTCATAATTAAAAATATTGTTTTATACATGCACACTTCCTCATTATGATAAACATATATCTCAAATCAAAAACTTCGTGCTTAATGGAAAAATATATTAGAAACATTACTATTAATGTTGAGTAATAAATTTAACAAATGTATAAGATCTATATGAAGAAAAAAACTTTGAGCACTACCTATGAACTTAAAGCAGATAAGAACTTTGGAAAGGCATCTGTCTTAAGAAGATTCAGTATGATAAGGCATCAAGTTTTGATAAATTATTCTGTAACTTTACAGTTACCCCATTCAGTATACCAAATTTTAGGCACATTGAAGTTTACCAACAAGATACATTAAATAAACATGAAAAATCAAGAAAACTCTACAAAGAAATATGAGGCCATTACTTCTATAACATATGAAAACAAAATACAAGGATATAGTAATTAATACAATATGGTACCAGGCCAAGAGTTAGCATATCAATAAAACAGATGAGAAAATATACATAAATACACTTTAAAATGTAATGAATTCGTGTTTTGCATATTTGTGGGGAATAGATGAATTATTCAAGAAATTGTATTCCTAGAATAACCATTCAACAAAATATTAAAAGTTAGAATTCTTACCTTACACTCTACAAATTAATCAACATTTTGTACACAAAAATATGGAACCACAACTGTACCAGAAAAAAAGAACTTATTTAATAATCTCAATTTTTTAAAGCTATTAAAAAAGATTTGACTACAATTATAATTTGTCAATATAAATTTTGCTTCAAAAATTTCAAACTTTTTTCAGTGACTACATGTCATAAAAATCAAAGGAAAATGGCAAATGCAGATTACAAGTATTTATCTAAACAAATATATAAAGAACTCTCACAAATTAGTGAGAAAACATTAAAAATGTAATAAAAATGTGCAAAAGTCGTGAACAATTATAGTACATTATAGCAAACTGTCAAAAGTAAAATACAAAGAGAGAATTGTAAAAACAGCAAGATAAATTGTCCAGTCAATTTTAAAGGACCCCTCATTAAACTAACAGCTGATTTCTTTGTGGAAATGCTTCAGGCCAGGAGAAAATGGGATGCTATGCTAAAAGTTATGAAAGAAAAAAAAACTGTCAGCTAAGGATATGAAACCCAGGAAAATCAGACTTCATAAGTGAAGAAGGAATGCATTTTCTCCAGACAAGCAAAATCTGAGGAATATCATCACCACTAGACTGGCTTTACATTGAATTCTTAAGAGAGTCCTATACCTGGAAGCGAATGAACAATATCTACTATCATAAAAATACAAAAAATTATAAAACCCACTGGAAGAGCAAACACACAAATGAGGAAGAAAAAAGGACTCGAATATTATCACCACAGCAAATCACACTGATGAATAAGAAAGAAAGAAATTGTATAAAATACAATCAAAAATAAATTAATAAAATGACAGGAATAAGCCCTCACATATCAACAATAATTTTGAATGCAAATGGATTAACTTCCCACTTAAAAGATAGACTGGCTGAATGGATTTTAAAAATCCTGATCTGGCCGGGCTCGGTGGCTCAGCCTGTAATCCCGTGCCTTTGGGAGGCTGAGGTGAGTGGATTGCCTGAACCCGCGGGTTCGAGACCCGTCTGGGCAGCGAGACCTCATCTCTACAATAAATCAAAAAATCAGCCAGGCATGGTAGTGCATGCCTGTAATTCCAGCTACTCGGAAGGCTGAGGCGGAAGGATCACCGGAGCCCAGCGGGTCGAGGCTGCAGTGGCCGGGAGCGGCCACTGCACTCCAGTCTGGGCGACAGAGTGAGACTCCAACTCAAAAAAAAAAAAAAATCCTGATCTGACTACAGGATACCTAGAAGAGACTTATCTCACCTGTAAAACTACATATAGATTTAAAGTAAAAAATGGAAAAAGATATTTTATGTAAGCAGAAACCAGAAACAAACAGGAGTAGCTATACTAACATCAGATAAAACATATATGAAGTCAAAAACAGTGGGAAAAGGGTCATTAAATAATGATAAAAGAATAAATTCAGCAAAAGAACATAACAATTTTAAACATATGATCATACAACAGTGGAGCACCCAGTTGAATATACCAAATATTATTATATATAAAAGGAGAGATACCACCAATACAAGAAGAGCTGTAACTTCAACATCTCACTTTCAGCATTAGACAGATCATATAGACATAAAATTTGAAAAGAAATACTGGATTTAAACTGCACTTTAGACCAAATAGACTTAACAGGTGTTTACAGAACATTTCATTCAACAGGTACACATTCTTTTCATCAGTATATGAAACATTTTCTAGGATAGACCATATGTTAAAACATATAAAAAAGTCTCAGTAAAATTTAAAAAGTCAAAATCACCTCAGGTTTTCTCTCAGATTACCGTGGAATAAAACCAAAAATTAATAGCAGAAGGAATGTTGGAAACTCTGAAAATACATGGAAATTAGACACCAAGATCCTGAATGACCATTGAGTCAAGGAAGAAATAAAAAAATAATTTTTGAAACAAATGAAAATAGAAACACAGCACACCAAAGCTTTGCAGAAAAAGTGAAACACTCCAGCAAAAACTTTAGATCTAACAAATAAATTTGGTAAAGTTACAGGATACAAAATCAAAATATAAAAAAGTAGTATTCCTACATATTAAGAATGAACTAGCTGAGAAAAAAATGAAGTAAAATCAGAGCTAAGAGGGAAGTTTATAACAATAAATGCCTACATTAAAAAAGTAGAAAGAATCCAAATAAACAATGTAATATGCAACTCAAGGAACTAGAGAAGCATAAGTAAACCAAACCCAAAATTTGTAAAAGAAAAGAAATAATAAATATCTGAATAGAAATAAGCAAAGTAAAATTTAAAAAATACAAAGGATAATTAAGCAAAAAGTTTGTTTTTGCTTTTTTTAAATCTCCGGTAGACTAACCAAGAAAAAAGAGAGAAGAACCAAATAAATAAATCAGAAATGAAAAAGAAGACATTACTACTGACACCACAGAAATACAAAAGACTATCAGAGACAATATGAACAGTTGTACATTAGAAATTGGAAAAGCTTCAGAAAATGGACAAATTCCTGGACACACACAACCTATGAAGATTGTGACAGGAAGAAACAGAAATCCTGAACAGGCAAGTAATGAAATTGAATTAGTAATGGAAAGTCTACCAATGAAGAAAAGTCCAGGACTTGATGGCTTCACTGCCAAAATCTACCAAATTTACAAAGAAGAACTATCACCAATTCTTCTCAAAGAGTTCCAAAAATCTAAGTTGAAGGAATTCTTTCTAACTCATTGTATAAGATCAGCATTATCCTGATACTAAAACCAAACACAAATGCAACAAAAAATTTAAGTACTGACCAATATTCCTGGTGAACATAGACACAAAAATCCTCAACAAAATACTAAAAACAGAATCCAACAATACATCAAAAAGATAATACACCAAAATAAAGTGGGATTTAGTCCAGGAGTGCAAGGATGGTTCAACATACGCAAATCAATAAACATGATACATCAATCACATCAACAGAATAAAGAACAAAAACTATATGACTATCTTAATAGACGCAGAAAAAAAGTTTGATGAAATTCAACATACCTTTACGATAAAAAAAAACTCTTAACAAACTAGGCATAAAATAATTATACCTCCACATAAGAAGATTGTGTGTGATAAACCCACAGCTAATGTCATACTGAATGGGAAAAATGGAAAGCCTTTTCTCTAAGAACAGGAACAAGGCAAGAATGCCAATTTTCACCATTTGTATTCAACATAGTATTGGAAGGCCTAGCCAGAGCAGTCAGGCAAGGGAAAGAAATAAATATCATCCAAATTAGAAAAGAGGAATTCAAATTGTTCCTCTTTGCACATAGCATTATCTTGTATGTAGACAAACCTAAAGACTCCATTGAAAAACTTTTAGATCTGAAAAATAAATCTGGTAAAGTTACAAGATACAGAAATCAGTAAGATTTCTACACACCAAGAATGAATTAGCTGAGAAAGAAATCAAGAAGACAATCCAATATGCAATAGTTACAAACAAAAAACCTAGGAATACATTTAACCACCAAGAAAGTGAAAGACCTCTACAAAAAAACTATAAAACTCTGTTAAAGTAAATTGTAAAGACATCCCATACTCATGGATCAAAGAATTACTGCAACTAAAATGACCATACAACTAAAGTAATGTGCAGATTCAATGTAATCCCTATCAAAATACCAATGCCATTTTCCCAGAAATAAAAAAGAAACAGTCATAAAACTTGTATGGAACCAAAGAAGAGCCTAAATAGCCAAAGCAATCATAAGGAAAAAAGAAGAAAGACACTTCACACTACTTGGCCTCAAAATATATTTCAAGGTTATAGTAGCCAAAACAGCAGAGTATTAATATAAAAACAGACACATAGACCAATGGAACAGAATAGAGAACACATAAGTAAATTCATTTAATAACAGCCAATTGATTTTCAACAAAAGTTACTGAAAATATACACAGGAAAAAGGACACCCCCTCCAAAAAGTGGTGCTTGGAAAATTGGTTATCTATATGCAGAAGAATAAAACTGGGCCCATATTTCCCATCATAAAAAAACCAACTCAATGTGAATTTAAAAATTAAACATAAGTCCCAAGACTCTAAAAATACTAGAAGAAGGCATAGGCAAAGATTAGTCTAGGCAAAGATTAGTCTAGTTATTGTGATTACTTCAAAATCATGGATGAAAAATATAGACAAATAAACTATGTTAGACTAAAAAGCTTCCAACAGCAAAGGAAACAGCAGATTGAAGAAACAGCTTGCTGAATGGGAGAAAATATTTACAAGCTATTATGTGACAAAGTACTAATATTCAGAATATACAAAAAACTCAAACCACTCAAAAGTAAAAACAAAATTTTAAAAATCTCATGAAAAGAGGGCAAAAGACATAAATAAATATTTCTTAGAAGAAGACTTACAGGGGCCTGGAATGGTGGCTCAAGCCTGTAATCCCAGCACTTTGGGGGGCCAAGGTAAGGGGATTGCCTGAGCCCACGGGTTCAAGAACAGCCCAGGTAACTTGGTAAGATCTCATCTCTATAATTAATCAAAAAATTAACCAGGAGTAGTAGTGTGTGCTTGTAGTTCCAGCTGCTTGGAAGGCTGAGGTGGAAGGATCACTGGAGCCCAGCAGGTTGATGCTGGGGTGATTATGAGCATGCCACTGTACTCCAGCCTAGGTGATGGAGAGAGACTTCAACTCAAAAAAAAAAAAAAAGAAGGTTTACAAATGGACAATGGGTACATGGAAAAATGTTCAACTTCACTAATCATCAAGAAATGCTAATCAAAACCACAGTGAGATATCATCTTACCCCAGTTAGAATGACTATTATTAAAAAGATAAAAAATAATTGATGTTGGAGAGGTAAATTCATTTAATAACAGCCAACTGATTTTCAACAAAAGTTACAGAGAAAAGAGGACTCATACACTATTGGCGAGAATGTAAATTAGCACAGCCACTATAGGAAACAGTATGGAGTTTCCTTCAAAAACTAAAAAGAGAACTACCGTACAATCTAACAAACCTACTACTTGGTATTTATCCAAAAAGATAAGTCAATACATCAACAAGATACCTGCCCCTCCATGTTTATTGCAGCACAACAGCAGAGACATGGAATAAATCTAAATGTCCATCAACAGAGGAATAGATGATTAAAATGTGGCATATATACAAAATAAATTGCCATTCGGCCATAAGAAAAGAATAAAGAATGGAATCACATCATTTTCAGCAACATGGGTGGAACTGGAGCTTATAATGTTAAAGAAATAAATCAGGCACAGAAAAACAAATATCACAGTTCTCATTCACATGTTAGTTTCCACTCAAATGTGAGAGCAAGAACAGTTGATCACATTGAAATAGAGAGTAGAGTGATAGATACCAGAGGATGAGAAAGGTGTGTAGTGAGGGAAGAGATATAAAAGAAGTTGTTCAATAGGCACAACCTAAATAAAATAAGTAGTAAGTTCTAATGTTTGATAGCAGAGTAGGATGGCTATAGTTAATAACAATGTATTGTAATATTCCAAAATAGCTAGAAGACTTGAAATATTATGTGAACACACACAAATGAGAAATACTTAAGATGATAAATACTCTAAATAACCTGACTTGATCATTACACATTCTAGGTATGTAACAATGCTATATGTTATCCACAAATATTATGTATCAATATAGGCAGGTATTAAAAGTGCTGTTGTAGCTGGGCTCGGTGGCTCAGCCTGTAATCCCGCGCCTTTGGGAGGCTGAGGTGAGTGGATTGCCTGAGCCCGCGGGTTCAAGACCCACCTGGGCAGCAAGACCTCATCTCTACAATAAATCAAAAAATTAGCCAGGCATGGTAGCGCATGCCTGTAATTCCGGCTACTCGGAAGGCTGAGGCGGAAGGATCGCCGGAGCCCAGCAGGTCGAGGCTGCGGTGGCCGGGAGCGGCCACTGCACTCCAGTCTGGGCGACAGAGTGAGACTCCAACTCAAAAAAAAAAAAAATGCTGTTGTTCTGCCCGTTGTGTCCTTCACAATGTATGTTTCCTTTAATCTACCTTTTTCAATTTAAATAAATAAATAAATATATATATACATATTGAAAAGAAAAAATAAAACTCACTGATCTCAGATGACATGATTGCCTACATAGAAAATCAGAAAAAAATCAACAAAACAAAATTTGAAACTATTAAGTTATTATAGAAAGGCTACAGGATTAAAGGTTAATATACAAAAGTCAATTGTTTTTCTATATTCCAAAAATGAATATGTAGAATTTGAAATTAAAAGCACAATGTCATCAACATAAGTACTCGAAAGAACCAAATACGTAGGTATAAATCTGACAACATATGTGCAAGATCTATGTAAAGAAAACTACAAGCCGGGTTCGGTGTCTCAGCCTGTAATCCCGCACCTTTGGGAGGCTGAGGTGAGTGGATTGTCTGATCCCGCGGGTTCGAGACCCGCCTGGGCAACTTGGCGAGACCTCATCTCCACAATAAACCAAAAAATCAGCCAGGCGTGGTAGCACGTGCCTGTAGTTCCAGCTACTTGGAAGGCTGAGGTGGAAGGATAGCTGGAGCCCAGCAGGTCGAGGCTGCAACAGAGTGAGACTCCAACTCAAAAATAAAAAAGAAAGAAAACTACAAAGCTCTAATGAGAGAAATTAAAGAACCAAATACACGGAGAGATGTTCCGTGTTCATTGATAAGAAGATTCAACATTGTCAAGATATCAGTTTTTCTCAACTTTAAATATAATTGCAATGCAATCTTAATCAAAATTCCAGCAAGTTATTTTGTGGCTACCAAAAAACTGATTCTAAAGTTTACATAGAGAGACAAAAGACCCAGAATAACACCTGCACTCATATGTTTATTGACGCATTATCCTCAATAGCAAAGTTGTGATGTGAAATCAGCCCAAATGTATATCAACAGATTTTTGGATGTGAAAAAGTGATATATGAATATATGCATTGGAATACTACTTGACTATGAAAAATAATGAAATAATGTGTTTTGTAGCAGCATGGCTGGAACTGAAGACCATTATCTTAAGTGAAATAGCCCAGAAACAGAAGTCAAATCCTGCATATTCTCACTTATAAGTGAGATCTAACTAATGTGTACACATGGACATACAGATTGGAATAACAGACAATGGAGACTTGGAAAAGTGGGAGGGTGGGAGGAGAGTGAAGGATGAGAAATTATTTAATGGGTATAATGTACACTACTTGAATGATAGCTACATTAAAAGTGAAGCATTCCCCAGTACTCAATATATCCATGTAACAAAACTTCATGAATACCCCCCAAAATCCCTAACAGTTTTCAAAAGGAAGAAAAAAAATATTGAAGGAGAAGAACAAACTGACACTACCAGACTTCAAGACTTACTATAAAAGTATAGTAATCAAGACAGTGTGCTATTGATAAAAGAATAGGCAAATTGATTGATCAAACAGAACGGAGTTCAAAAATAGATCCATATAAATATTGTCAACTGATCTTTGACAAAGTTGTAAAGACAATACAATGAAGAAAAGAGTTTTTCCAACAAATGACACTGGGACAACTGAACAAACACTTTCAAAACATTAAATTTAGACATAGATCTTGTACCCTCCACAAAAATTACCTCAAACTTACTTATTAACTTACTTCATAAGCCTAAATGTAGAGTGAAAATCTATAAAACTCCTAAAAGGTAACAGAATAAAACCTACATGATTTCAGATATGGTTATGATTTCTTAGAAGCAATACCAAAGGCATGACACACGAAAGAAATAATTGATAAGCTGAACTCATTAAAATTAAAAACTTCTCTGACAAAAGAATGAGAAGACAAGCTACAGACTGGGAGAAAATATTCACAAAAGATACACATAACAAAGGCCTGTTATCCAAAATATACAAAGAACTCTTAAAATTCAATAATAAAAAATCAAACAACCTGATTAAAAAATGAGCCAAAACCATGACAAGCACTTCTTGTCACCAAAGAAGATATACAGATGGCAAATAAGCATATGAAAAGATGTATCCCATCACAGGTCATCAGGGAAATGCAAATTAATACAACAATGCGATACCCACTTCACACCTATTAGAATGGCCAAAATCCAGAACACTGCCAACACCAAATGTTGATGAGAATTCAGAACAACAGAAACCTTCTTTCATTACTGGTGCGAATGCGAAATGGGACAACCACTTTGGAAGACAACTTGGCAGTTTCTCATAAAGCTAAACATACTTTTGCCATATGATAAGAAATCACACTCCTTGGTATCCACCCAAAGGAGTTGAAGACGTATGTCTACCCAAAAACCTGCACGCAGATGTTGATAGCAGCTTTGTTCATAATTATCAAAACTTGGAAGCAACCGAGATTTTCCTCCAGTAGATGAATGGATAAACTGTGATAGATACAGACAATGGAATTCAGTGTTAAAAAGAAGTGATCAAGCCATGAAAAAAATGGATAAACCTTAAATGAGTATTATGAAGTGAAAGAAATCAACCCGAAAAAACTATACACTGCATGATTCCCATGATATGACATTATAGAAAAGAAAACTATGGTGACAGTAAAAAAGATCTGTGGTTGCCAGGAAGTAGGGGTGGGGAAGGAATGAATAAGAAGAGCATAGAGGATTTTTAAGGCAGTGAAAATTTTCTGTATGTTCATGTATAATAATGCTCGGTGTGATAAAATGGCAGATACACATCGTTACATGTTTGTCCAAACCCATAGAACGTCTAACACCAATAGTGAACCCTACCATAAACTATGGACTTTGGGTGACAGTGATGTGTCATTGCAGGTTCATGGATTGTAGCAAGTGTACCACTCTGGTGCGGGATGTTGATAGTACAGGAGGCTGTGTATGTGTTGGCAAAGGGGTTACATAGGGAATATACCTTCCTCTCAATTCTGTGGTGAACCTAAAATTGCTTTTTTTAAAAAAAAGGAAAAAACAGGCCTTCAAATTTTAAAAAAGGATGGTAGAGAGCAATTTATTTAATATTCTATTCAATATTCTATAAATAGAATATAAATGTTCCATTTATTAAAAACAGTATATGTTCATAAGTTCTTGTGTGTGCACAGAGTTGCTCTGAAACATACAGGAAGCATAGAGTGGATTACCATTGGAAAAGGGAACTGGATAGAGTGCGCTTGAGACTCACTACCTCCCACACACTTTCTGCTCTTTAAATGTCATATCACATACATGTAGACTTTATTCAAAATACTAAATACCCATAGATTTCTCATGCCCAGGGTGATTCTTATTTGTGGGACACTCTGGTGTCTGTGCCAGAATCAGCCTTTTGGTTCCTGGATCCTTTCTGTTCTCCATGGCAGTTGGGGCTCTCTATTCACTGCCTCTAGCCATACCTTGTCTTCTCCCCAACATGTGCCTTTCCTGATACTTTCTGCCAACTTCATGTTCTGCTAGGCCTTCAATACCAGGTGCAGTCACACCACCTCCCCAGAGCTTTCCCTGCCCATGGCTCCCAAGATCCTTCTCTCTTTTGAATTTATAGACCCTTCTCTAGAGCTCCCACATATAGATTACCGTGGTTGGTGTTCTGAATGTTGGTGTTCCCTAAACATGCATATGTTGAAATTTAATCACCAGTGTGATGGTATTAAGAGGTGAGGTCTTAAGGAGGTGACTTGGCCATGAGGGTTTATGAATGGGATTAGTGCCTTTATAGAAGAGGGTTGAGGGAGTCCCCTTGCCCTGTAACCATGTGGGACACATAGAAGGCACTATCTATGACGGATGGATCCTCACCAGAAACCAAATCTGTTGGTGCTTTGATCTTGGACTTCCCAGTCTTCAGAACTGTAAGTAATAAATTTCTGTTATTTGAAAATTACCCAGGCTAACATATTTTGTTATAGCATCTGAAATGGATTAAGACACCATTCATACACATCTCCGAAACTCCATGGTGCCTTAAAAGTAGTAGGTGTTCAATGAAAGAGAGATTGATGATTGGCTTCTACTGTCCTCATTGGTCGTCTCATTCATCCAATAGCCTTTGAGAACCTGGTGCAAAGCCAGCCCCTACAGAAAATTACAGAGCTGCTCTTGCATCCAGAGTCGGCTGCACAGGGCAAGTGCTTTTGAGGTTGCCCATATTCTGATTCCAAAGGCCCATTGCCAGGGTCAATCTCACTTGTGCACATTTGCCGAGAATCCAGGAGGCCTGGAATCCCAGACTCCCCATCCTACAAGAATTGGGAATCACCCTGCTGCATTTACTCTGCAGTCTAGACATAACACACTTTCAAGCTTCAGTATTCAAGGGGATTCAGAGAGAAGACAAGAGAAAAGAATAGATGCCCAGCAATATAACCAGGCCTGACACATTAGTTTAAAAAAACAAAATGCAATTCTGACTGGATCAGAGAGCATGAAGGTGGCAGGGTTTGAAGGCTAGGGATCCAGGTCTGGCAGAGCTCAGTTAGTTAGGATACCTTTCCCTTCCTTGATCACCTCCTCCTCACCCCCGTACATGGCAGTCAAAAAATCCAGCCAAGAATCAGAAGACACATGGAAGAAGAGTGTGTCAGTAAAATAACTGTGGACGGCACTGGGATGCCCAGAGACCCTCACTGGCTCCTCCAGGCCACAGCACAGGGAGGCCCAAGGGAGGCTGGAGTGAAGTTTCCATAACCTCCCCTCTTCACAAGGCCCCCTTTCTAGGTAGGGGAGGGTTAAATTATTCATTTTGGGGGTGGATTCCTTTTTTTCTTTTTTCCCTGCCCCTCTTTTGATCTCTTTTGGTGCCGTGCTGCTGTTAACAAAAAATACAGCATGTTTGAGACAAAGTGTGCGGCAATTCCTCTTCCAGAAAGGAGGCCTTTGAAGAAAAGGCGAGTGATCAGAATAAAGAGAGGAGGGGGAAGGGGGCTGGCGGGAGGCGAGGGGGAGGGAGGAGGGGGCAAGCTAGGAGGGCAGGCTTTGATCTCCCCACACAGGCATGTGCCTTTTGTGGTTTATTTCATTGCCGGAATGAGGGTGTGAAGTGCTTGAGGAAGGGAGGTGAGGCTTGGGTCCTTATCATTATAAAATCAGATGCCAGTGACCCCTCCCATCTATCCTTCCCCAGGGGCATTATCTGGAGCAAGTTGGTAAGTAATAGTCTGTGAGAGGGACCTCTTCCTGTGTCCACCTTTCTTTCCCCAAACGTTCACAAGTTCACACCCCTACCCACACTCGCTCACACTATGCCACACACCCAGTCATACATACCTTCATAATTCACCTTCACACACGCCATCTCACAAGTCATACACACACACAACTCATACACTCTATCTCACACATCGTCATATACACGCACATGTTCACACTCACACGGTCTCACCCACAGTCATACAAACTCACACTATTTCACACCCACATTCACAATTTACACTGTCTTACACACAGTCACACGCATATTCACAATCATCCACACTATCTCACACACACACACACTCATAATTCACACACACACTCACATGTTCACATAACCCCTCACACTCATCCACACTATTTCACACACACACATCCACACTTACTCTATCTCACACAAAGTGACACTCACATATTCACACCCAAAGTCACACTATCTCACACCAGTTTGCACACACACTCAAACACACACACTACCCACACGCACACTGACACATGGAGGCCCAGCCCTAGCAAAATTGTTTTGCAGTGCCATCAGCAGTGCTTCCTCCTCCTCCTCCTCCTCATCTGGGGTCTCTGACATGTCCCTTCTCCCAACTCTGCCCTGCTCCTAGGTACCCCAGCCCATCCACCCTGTTCCTTGCAGTCCCATGAGCCTCAATTCTGATCAAGTTTCCCCCAAAGTCCCTGCCCAGGGCATGCTCTACTCCTGCCCTCACAATGCCGGCCCTCAGCTGGCCTGGCAAACCTCTTAAGCTAAGGCAATCATGATTAGTGACAACTTTATATGCAGCTGGTCTTGATGGGATCTCAATCTTAATGTGAGACAGGCCTCAGCGCCCAGGACCACAGCTGCAGGATGGGTCACCAGGTCTCAGGAGCAGGCTAAAGCAGAGATGGCTGTAGGGAGTGGGCTGTGCATGAGTTCCTCCCTTTCAAATCACATCAAGTATCCCATAGATCATGACCGTGGCCACGGAAGGGGTGAATCCAGACTCCTCTTAGAATTTTCAGCCTTCTGAAAGAGGGATCCTAATCATCAGGCCTAGGAGGGATCTCATGCATGCTAGCTCCACTCCAGGAGGTTACTGGATGTCCAAAAGGTCTCCTAGCTCGAGACACCACACATCAGAAAGGCATTCCCTTCATCCCCTACCCTTCCATAGAACAAGTGTTTCTTAAGATGATACATGTTCCAGGGCAAAGCCAGGCATATAGACTACTTTGCATCTCCCTCGGAGTCTAGGACTGCACTGGATAAATAGTATATGTCCTCTGCACATGGGGCATACATGACTGAAAAATACTCTCCCACCCCCAAGCTGAACCTTTTTGGCCCAGGACAAACTTAAACCAACAGGGCTCTGTGCTCCAATTCAGTTAGCACTGCTGGAGTGTTTTCTTAGGACAATGCATTGTCCTTGGCATGTCAAGTTCCAGGTCCTCCTCTCTCCCCTATTCCCGTTCTGCATCAATAGCCTCTCAGTTACATTCATTCTTTTTTCCCATCCTTAGAAAGAGCACGCAACACTTGTGGTTGGACTGACCAAGAATGGGCAATAGAGCAGAGTGGGTGAGGGCCCAAGCTTCACCCCCACCTCAGTTGTGTTACTAGCCCTTGTCTAGTGACTTAGCCCTTGGCTAGTGACTTAACTGCTATAACTCTCAGTTGTGTTTGCTTTAGAATGGGATTGTGACTCACAGATTTAGAACCTCAGCCCAGACTCTCTTCTCCCCACCCCCACTTGAATGCCTAATGGGGGTCTCAAACTTAGAGGGTCAAAAGCTCAACTGCCGATCTTCCACTCCAAATTAGCCCCTGTCCTGGCCTCCCATCTCAGTGAGCATCGTGTCCCTCCTCCCACTTGCTCAAGCCAGAGCTCTTAGATTTGCCATTCCCACTCTCTAATCCAGTTTCCTAGGAGTGTCTTCAAAACATATTCAGGAGACCATCCCACCTGAGTCTCCACCATCTTGTTCCAAGCTACCATCTCCTCTATCCCATCAGCTCCTAATTGCTCTCCAAGCT
Organism: Cephalopachus bancanus; assembly: GCA_027257055.1. Classification (NCBI taxonomy): domain Eukaryota; kingdom Metazoa; phylum Chordata; class Mammalia; order Primates; family Tarsiidae; genus Cephalopachus; species Cephalopachus bancanus. The sequence continues at coordinate 18,437,514 of JAPVLO010000019.1, forward strand.
CCCCGAGCTCCCTACAGTATAACCACAAGAAAATAATGGACTGATCCTACTGAAATGTACAACCTTTGTATCCCTCAATTTCTGCCAAGGGTCTCCATCTCACTCAGAGAAGAGCCAAAACCTTCCCAGTGGCCTGCAAGGCCCCAAGGCTCTGTCCTCACAAAACAACCCCCACTCAAGACTGTTCTACTGTTTTCTCACTGATCCCCTCTATCCCAGCCACACCATCCCAGCCACCCTCCAGCTTCAAGTTCTTTGTACTTGCTGACTCTTCTACCTAGAAAGCCTCTTCTCAAGATAAACAACTGGGGACACACCCCTCACATTTTTCACAACTTGTACTCAAGTGTCACCTTCTCAATGAGACCACCCCTGACCCCAGTCATTGGCACTCCCTCTGTGCTCTCCTTAGTTAATTTTTCTCCATGGCTCTTTTTGTCATCTAACTTGTTATTATCTTTCTTTTACTTCATTATGTTATTTATTGTCTTGCTTTCATTGATGTATTTGAGGGCACAGTTTTGGGTCTGCTTTGGTTACAGATACATCTCCAGAGATTAGAACAGTGCTAAGCACACATAGTTCGCATATATGAGCCTTTGTTGAAAGAATTAATGAAGGCTGGACTGAATAAATGAGTGAGTGATATTTATTCCTAGGCGTATGGCTCTATGAAAGCATTTTCCATGTATTAACCCCTTCAGTATTCATCCTGATTCTATGGGGCAGATACTTTTATAATCCCCATGATATAAGAGCTGGAGCCTGCCATAACTTGCTGGGAGGAACAAATGAGATAATGTGTGCAAAGTACCAGGCTCAGCGTAAATACTCAGTAAATTGCTACAATTGCTATTAGGATCAATATCTACAGTCATCACTCTCACATAGCAAACCCTATCCTACTCACTTACTGAACCCTTTTCCACCTACATACTGAGACCTTCCCCACCCGTGTACTGAGCTCTTCCCCAGTAGCCAGACCTGTGCAGGACATGAGGGGTGATATTGGGACTGGATGGAGAGGAAGCAAAGGTCTGCCTGAAAGGGGTTTCCAAGTGAGTTAGGCAGGGGTCTCTGAAGTGCTTGAGGCAGTTGCTCAGGGCCCAGTTGGGCAAGGATTTGGGCTAAATCTCAGTGGGATGGGCAAATCCTCTGGCATGGGCATTTCCAAGTTGTTGAGATGGGAGAGGGTTGTGTTCACCTGTGTGCACTGACCTGTCATCTCATCTTACCCTAGCCTTCACTCCTTGAATGACTTCAGAGAAAGTGTCGCCTGCCCTGGCTAGACCTCTGGTCCCTCACCTGAAAAATGAAGGGGATTGTGCCATAGCATCCCAGCAGTCTCCTTCAACTCCAAATGGTTACCTCTCTGCCTCCTCTAGTCAGAGGTGCCAAGACAGACAAGATACTCTCAGCAGCTGCCTGCCCAGGGGTTAGGATGAGAAACTGCTCTCTTTTTCCCCTCTGCACCTTCGCTGGCTGGCAGGGGTGAGCTGGTGCTTCCCCGGAGGCCACCCACACGCTGGACTCCCCCAGAGTGCTGACTGCTGAGTCTCTCTGCTCATTTTCTATGCATTGAACTTCAAACACCACAGAGGCACTCGGGCGCAAGACGGCTGGATCTGGCCATTATATTCTCTCTGACTCCTTTTTCCCTTCATCTCCCTCAAGACAGGATTATGGGTTGCACCTATTAATTCTTGTCTGGAAGCAACTAGCCAACCTTTTCTCTTTGTGGAATTTTATAGCCTCCTTGGCTGCAGTGGAGGAGGCTAGAAACCACTCTTCTCACCCAAGCAGAGGCTGGCTGGAGGTGAGTTCTCTGAGTTAACTACCTAAGGAGGTAGCTGTATGAAGCCCTGGGCCTTCGCCCCAAGGGCAGAGATGCATGAAGACGGGTGGAAGGCATACCCTCTAGAGGAGGACACCTGCCCTGATCTTCTCAAGGATAAAGACAGCAACCAAAATAGAATCATGCCGAGTGAACTCACTGGTTCATTCATCCACTTTTGACTAAGTGCCTCCATAGTGCTGGGTACCATGCTAGACCTCAGGGTGCAGAAATAAATGGCATAGCTCAGAAACGGGCAATTGCATAATGAGTAGCAAAATTATTGCTTTCAATGCTCTGATAGGGAAAGCACACGGGGGTTTCAAGCTCTTTTGGGAGAATCCAAAAAGACTGATCACCAGAAGTGACACCTGAGTGGACTTTTGAAAGTAAAGTAGAGGGAGTAAAATATACACAGGTTAGGCAACTTAAAAACACAAAGTATATGTCTCCAATCACATGTACTTCCATATTGCTAAAAAGAAAGTTTCATAAGAGAAAAGTGAGAAATGATTAAAGAGAGAAGTGGGGTCTTGGTCATCATGCTGATGAGTCGTGTTGTCCTTCCAGCATGCTGGGATGCCACTGAGGAATATTGTGCAAGGGTGTGACAAGACCAGATGTGTGCTTTGGAAAGATGACCCTTCTTGCAAGGAGGAGAGATGGGATTGTGGTTGGGAAGTTGTCCAAGACTGAAGCCTAGAGAAGAAACCATGCAGAAGATTGTTATAGTCATTATGCAGGGAGAAATGACAAGAGGTGGAGCTAAGCAGTGGGGAGGGAACAGAGCAGAGCCATGACTAGAAGGTGGAATTTACAGGTCTCAGAAATGATTCCATGATGGAGGTAAGAGGAAGGAAGGAGAAACAGAAGAAGAAAGAAAAGGAAAGGAAGCCTGAATTATTCACTTTTGGTGACCGTGTGGATGATAATGACATATGCCGAATAAAAATATCCAGTATAGCCGGGCTCGGTGGCTCAGCCTGTAATCCCGCGCCTTTGGGAGGCTGAGGTGAGTGGATTGCCTGAGCCCGCGGGTTCGAGACCCGCCTGGGCAGTGAGACCTCATCTCTACAATAAATCAAAAAAAATCAGCCGGGCATGGTAGCGCATGCCTGTAATTCCAGCTACTTGGAAGGCTGAGGCGGAAGGATCACCGGAGCCCAGCAGGTCGAGGCTGCGGTGGCCGGGAGCGGCCACTGCACTCCAGTCTGGGCGACAGAGTGAGACTCCAACTCAAAAAAAAAAAAAAAAATATCCAGTATAAGGAGTAGATTTGGAAAGGAAGATATCAGACACACTTTCAGAGCAGTGGGGTCTTCAGTGCTTAGGAGCTAGGCAAGACAAGGAGCTGAGAAAGCAGTTTCAGGAGGTGGGACTGTGGCACAGGAGTGAGGTCTGGCAAGGGACAGCCCAGCACATGGTGGTCAGGTACAGGCACTGCCCAAAGCCATGGGAATGGGTGCAATTTCTCTTGGAACTTTTGTGGAGTAGGAAGAGAAGTAGGCAAGGATTTAAGCAGAGAAGTCCATAATGAATTGGAAAGGAGCACCCACAGGAGGCTTCAACATCCCTAGATCCAAAAAGAGAAAATCTGTCATGGTTTTTAGGGCTATCTCTGTGCTGGCTACCCAGCTTGCGGAAGCTCTGAGGGAGGGAGATGTCCACCAGGCGGGTTCTTCTGGGGCCCCAGCACCTGCAGCCATCGCCATCATCTTCCTCCTAGTGAAACTACTGTAAGCTACCCCAAGATCCCATGACCAATCATGACACAGGCCATCTTAGACAAAGCATCTGTTCACACTCACTGCTAGAAGGAGGCGGTGTCCCAGTGCTAGGAAATGAGCCCTCTCTTGTATCTAGACAGCACCCCACAACTCAAACCTACTTATCAGTTCACCACCCAATCCTACTCATGAGTTCACCTCCATATCCTGCATAGATCCCTGTACCAAGTTCCTGTTCTGATACACTGCTTTGTCCCCATCAGTTTCTTTAGCATTTCAGCTAGTCGTTGTGCACCAATCAGGCCTGGACAGGGGGCCCTGGTCTGATGCTCCTCCCCCACTATGCCCACCCAGTGGCAAGGGTATACCTTGCAAAAAACTCAGGAGGGTGTTTGAGGCTGACTCCCCGCAGGTTGGTATTTGAGTTTCATCCCTCCTGGAAGCATGTTCCTAAATTTCCTCACTTGATGAGGATGCCTTGATGCTGTCTCATACTGGGCTTGCCAGTGAGGTTGAAACCCTGTTGGAGAGAATGTGTTTTCCCCTACTGTAAAAATCTATCCCACCTCTACCTCCACCCCAATACCTGACATGATGTTAGATGTCTCATGCCTCTCTCATGTCTGCATGCCTTTGTCTCACTCTATCCAGTCCTAAACAGTTCCCACTGCACTAACTTGATACACAGCAGTCACTTAATAATGGCTTCATTATTAATAATAATAAAGATGGCAATGAAGGATACAATGGGGCTCAGTGACCTTGCTAGGGACCGACTCAGCTGGAAGCAGGACTGTGCAATTGGCCTTTCCTGCTCCAAACTTCTTTCTTCCCTGATTCCCTCCCTCTGTCCCTCCTCTTAAAACAGCAAAACACTATGATCTCTTCTTCCTGTCTCTGTTGAATCTGTTCTTAGATTCTGAATTGTTAGTACACTGTGATGCAAGTGCTCTCTGATCTAGGAACATGGCTATTTAAATGTAGATCCATGGCTCAGTGCTTGCTCTTGGGAAAGTTGTGGTTCAGTTGAGAGGAGAGTTGCAAGGTTACCCAGGAAGTAAGTAAGAAGAGCCAAGGCTTGCTTCTAAATCCTGCATGTTCAGCCCCCTCGCTGAAGATCTCTCAAAGGAAGGACAACAAATTAACCATTCATGGAGCACTTATTGTGAACATCAGGCCCTGCACAGGAGTGCATTTCAACTAATTTTCACAGCAAGTCTACAAAGACTAAACACCCATTTCACAGATGAGGAAAGATCATGAGAAGAGACAAGGAAGCAAGATGGGGAGGCAGTAAATAGATCAATTTAGTGAGGGTGTAGGTGGCCATACCTGGAACTTGCGAAATGCCTTGTCCTTTCATCTTTTCTCATCTGAGTATCAGAGAGTTGCACTAAATGACCTCTGAGTTCAATTTCAGTTCTTTTTCACTTTCAGTATATGCATGGTCCCTTGGAAATTCTCCCTCAACTGGAGAAGGACGCCCAAAACTTTCCTCATGGACTACAGTTGGCTCTGAAGAGAAAACCTAATCTCTACTTCCCCACTGCTATCTGGTCATCTCAGTCACAATGGGACCACACCAAAATTTTAAGACTGGGTCCTAAACGTTATGGGACTTGCAACATTATTAAGTACCTGATGAAAGGCACAGCCCTCACGCACCCTAGGAGATCTGCTCGGGCTGCATGCTCCAGGCTTGGGGTGGCACAAAGGGATGGGGAAGAGGAGAAACAAAGTAGGTTTGGGAGAAGGAGCCAAACAGCAGAGAAAAGCGAGGCAACCTGGAGAGTGTCTCTTCCATGGCTGTTCTCTGTGGTCTGGGTGTGCAAGTAGGTTTTCTGACATTTTCCCAAGAGAAAACATGCTTGTCATTCCCCTCTCAAGAAAACACAGGCACCTACGTTTAGAAAGCCACAGATTCTGTTCTTTTTAGCCTCCCAAGAGGAGGCAGGATGATCTGCTGCCATGGTTCTTGAGCTGTTCGTCTAAGCAGTGGGACCTTTTGAACTCTTATATGTGGGAGCAGAGCTGTCTGCCACACTGTCAAGAAGGGTCCAGGTGGGGGCTTACCTTCCCTCAGCTCACATCCACTTCCTCTCAAGGCAAGGTGTCCATCGCAAACAGCAAAACAAACAACAAAACAAAACACAATCAGACACCTCAGCTCACTTAAGCAACCAGAAATTCTGCAGTCTCACAGAACAGGAAATCCAAAGGTATTTGTCTCCACTGGCTTCACAATCTCACAAAGACCAGGTTGTCATTTGCTTTTGTTTCTGGAACTCTGCTGAGATCAAGATGTTCAAGATGAAGGTGTCTTCCTCAGGCTGCCTTCCCCTGAAGTCACAAGGCAAGATGACACTCATTGAAGCAGAAAGGGAGTCACTCATTCTTGTCATCCTTTAAAACTTAGGAGATCTTACCCAGAGGTTCTTCCACCCCTGCATTTTTCACCCATGGGGGATGTTTGACACCCACAAGTTGTACTTTGCCAAAACCCATCATCTAAACCCAGGATGGGTGGGGCTGTGAGGCTCTGAATTATAGGACTAGGTGGAGAAGGGTGGATACCAGAACTCAGTCCAGATGCTGTCAGAAAGGAGGAAACAGGGGCATGCCAACCAGCAGGTTGCGCTAAAGAAAGTTGAGCTGTCCCCCCGGGGCCTGGGAGATTTGGTGTCTCACCTGTCTCTGTGACTAACTGGTGCTCATCTGCCTGAGCTACCCATCAGTCACATGACTTTTTCTCAGAGGGAGTGAATATACTGCTGTCCAGGGCCAGCAGGACCGCACTATGGTTCATGCACCCTGGTGTCCCCATGAGAACGAATCTGATTGTCTGGGTGAGACATAGCAGCACAAGGCAAAGCATATGGAGATTTTTGTGTGTGGACACTACACAGGCTTGCTAAGGCATTTTTCTTTCCAGCTGTGTGACCTTAGGCATAAATGAATCTCTCCAGGGCTAAAATGTCCTTACAAATACAATGAGAGTGTGTGTATGTGTGTGTAGACACAAACATATATGTGTGGGCATAATATATATAAAACTATGTGTAGAATAGTAGTAACATCAGAGGAGCATATGAGAATTAACTGGGCTCCTAACATATATTGCAGCATCGTCATCACCATCACCATCATCAACACCGTCAACACCATCACTATCACTATCATTATCATCGTCACCTTCATCACCATTATCACCATCACCATCACCATCACCATCGTCATCACCACTATCACCATCATCATAACATCATCACCATCATCATCATCACCATCATCACCATCACCATCACCATCACCATCAGCATCACTATCATTATCATCATCATCATCATCATCACCTTCATCACCATTATCACCATCACCATCACCATCACCATCATCATCACCGCCATCACCATCATCATAACATCATCACCATCATCACATCACTGTCATCATCATCATCACCATCACCATCATCATCATCACCATCTTATCATCACCATTATCATCATCATAACATCATCATCATCGTCATCACTATCATCATCATCAGCATCACCATCATCATCACTATCATTATCATCTTCACCTTCATCACCATTATCACCATCACCATCACGATCACCATCGTCATCACCACCATCACCATCATCATAACATCATCACCATCATCATCATCACCATCATCACCATCACCATCACCATCATCATCATCATAACATCATCATCACCGTCATCACTATCATCATCAGCATCACCATCATTATCACTATCATTATCACCGTCACCTTCATCACCATTATCACCATCACCATCACCATCGTCATCACCACCATCACCATCATCATAACATCATCACCATCATCATCATCACCATCACCATCGCCATTATCATCATCATAACATCATCGTCACCACTGTCATCATCAGCATCACCATCATTATCACTATCATTATCATCGACACCTTCATCACCATTATCACCATCACCATCACCATCACCATCGTCATCACCACCATCACCATCATCATAACATCTTCACCATCATCATTACCATCACCATCACCTTCACCTTCACAGTTATGTACAACACAATCAACAGTCTCATGATGCCAAAGCCAACTGCTTTCAAGGTGAAGGGGTCAGAAAGGCCAACTCCAACTAGGTTTTATCCCCCAGTCCTTGTAAACTGCTGGTTTCCTGAGTTTTAAGGGGATGAACTCATGCTCCAACTATCCTCACCTCAGACACTCCAATGGCAGGGGCAGAAACACACTTGGAGCTGATGAACTGGGTGACTCTTCAGAGCCTTGATCTCATGCGCCCAGCAGCAGTCGAAGGAGAAGGAGGCAGGTAGCAGACAGACGATGAGCACCATGACATTAATCACACTGACTCACCCCACACCCCCAGCCACAGCCCTCACACCTGACATCCACACAGAGCAACTCTTCCTCATCCCCCCAAATGCTTCCAGTTTTCTCATTGCACCTTCCATGTTCTGCACTCCCCCAGACTGACTCTGTGACTGGAGGCTGCCTCTGATTGCAGGAAGCAACCCTAGGGCAAGGGTGGCACCTCTAGGCCATTTGCCTCCAGCTTCAGGACCCGCCCTGGAAAGACAGCGAAGAGGGTGCAGGGGGAAAGCTGATGCCTTGTACTTCCTCACACAAGAACATCAGGCAGCCCATATGGTGCCACCATCTGGCTGGGTTGGGGGGCGGGAGAGCTGGGAGGATGGTACGCTGCCCCCTGCAATGACTCTGAAGGAGAAAGTCAGCGATGTGTGCAGGTTTGATACGATGGTGCCACGTGTCTGGGACCGTTGTCGGCATATTCTCCCGTCGAAAAACCTTGTCCTACTAAATTACCTCTGCTTTCTGCAGATGCAGCTCTTCCAGCTGGGTCCTTCTCTCCACCTCCCTCTTTCCACACTTTCCATTCTGTCTTCTCTATACTCTCTTCCCTCCATTTCCTCAGACACATCCATCGGTCTCAGCTATCTTCTTCCCTGTCCCTTCTGCATACAGTTCTTCCTCTCTCTGGTGCTCCCACCCACAGACCTCCCCAGACAATTCCTCTTGCTCTCTGTGGGTCCTCCTCTCTCTCTCTAGTGAAGTTTTTTGCCTGCCCTGGGGCTAAACCTAACTCAGCCCAGGCCAGGCTCATTGGACCCAGCCCTCACTCCCCTCCTCAGCTTCCTGTCTGGTTCTAACCTGCTACCCACCAGGCGGCTGCCCACCTGTATCCAGCATCCCATTAAGTGTCTCCAAAGGCACAGTGGAAGGAGTGATTAATATGAGGTCCTGTATAGGCAGGTAATGGCAGTAAGGCTCACTCCAAACCCAGAGGCCCACTTGGCAGGACACCAGTGGGATCAAGCACAGACATGAACATGCACTTGCATGTTGGAGTGAGAAGACTGGGGAAAAATGGAGAGGGGGAACCCAAATGACTAGACAGGAGTTTCAGGGGAGAGGGCAGTTCCTTATGTGTACGGGGATAGCTTGCTCACAGAAGACAATTGCCCGGAAGATGAAACCAGCCTATTGGAATAAAGAGGACATACATCATGATGAAACAGGGCAGGTAGCAGTGGTGATGGCTCTCAGCAGGTAGGGAGAGTGCGGAGCCAAAGGGAGAGCTGGTCCACTTGCTGGATGAAGGCTGACACCAATAGGTAGAGTAGGGAGAGAGAAGAGGGAGGAGGCTTGGCCGAATTCTCCAGTCTAGGATTGGGAGAAGGCGCCTGTGAGCTTCATATTTTTACCATGTAAACTCTGAATAAGCCTATGAGCAGGATGATGATATCAGCTGGGTAGGCCCTGATCGTCTTCCTGTCCCTGTCCCACAGCTTTGGTCCTGCTCAGAGGGAAGCCTGGGTCCTCTCAGTTGGGGCAGGGGATTATGGGGAACCCTTAGAGAACCCCAAGTCCTGCAAGGCCAAAGACCTACATTCCATCCACTGCAGGAACAGGGACTTAAGAGGAAACAGCACAGGGAAGTCATAAGGGCGACAAAAAAGCAGGGTCCCATTATAGGAGATGGCAGGCCACCAACCCTTGGGGGCATGACTAGGAAACAATCTTCATTTTCCAACAAATACTCTCCAACTGTGCCTCTCAGAGCCCTGACTTTCTCGCCGGGTAGCAACTTCCTGAATGACATCTTGGCCTAATTCCACCACCTGCCAGCCATTTTCATTTATTAGAAATTTCACCGTGGTCCTTAAGACTCAGTCTTGTTCATCTTACAACTTTAATCTCAAACTCTGATCAAAGCTCCCCTCCTGTGGCTATAACATAACAGCCGTGTGTGTATGTGTGCGTGTGTGTGTGTGTGTGTGTGTGTGTGTGTGTGTCTGTATGATGGGGATGAAGGTTGTATTGCCAGATATAGCAAATACATATACACACATATATGTATGTGTGTGCATATATATATAAACATGTACCTATGTGTGTGTGTGTGTGTGTGTGTATATAGTACAGAGTAAATTTGAATTTCAAATGAATATTGAACGAAAACATCAATATGTTTTTAAGGATAAGTATGTCCCAGGCAATATTTGGGGCATATCTATCTTGAAATATACTCATGGTTTATCTGAAATTCAACCTGAGCTGGCATCTTGTATTTTATCTGGGGTAGGTGGGTGCATATCTGGTTCCCAGGCATCTTTTCCGCCTCTCGGTACCGCAGATCCAGGCATAGCCAGGGAGAAGAGGTGGCCTCAGGAGACAGATCTCCCCCCAACTGCCCATCCAGCTGGCAGGCCCCTTTCCTGCAGTTGCCCCTGATTCTTTTATTATCATCCCCTGGCATCACAATCCTGGTGCCCAAGGAGTGTATTTGTGGTGCTGTGGGGTCTGTCCTAGGTCTGGTTCAAGCTCTACCACCCCCTCCCAACTCTTCCCCCTGACCACACCTGTCTAGGGTGGAGAACTCCAGAGAACCTCTCAACTTTTTTTTTTGAGTTGCAGTCTCACTCCACTGTCCAGGCTGGAGTGCAGTGGCACACTCACAGCCACCTCAGTGTCGACCTGCTGGGCTCTGGTGGTCCTTTCACCTCAGCCTTCTAAGTAGCTGGAACTACAGGTATGTGCTACCACACCTGGCTACTTTTTTTATTGTAGACACGAGGTTTCACTAAGTTGCCTGGGCTAGTCTCAAACACACAGGCTCAGGCAGTCCACTTGCCTTGGCCTCCTGAAGTGCTGGGATTACAGGCTGAGTCACTGAGCCCTGGTGAATCTCTCAGCTTTACCAGATGGGGGGAACCCGGGTCATCTCACTGTCATTCTACTCCTGCTTATTTAGGTCCCACAGGGGCAGTTCAGCCTGCAGGATAGGCAGATGCCCACTGGACGAACATATGAGACTCATCTTATCTCCTTGCAGAGTTCTCAGACTTCATGAAGGATTATCTGGGAACTCCCCTCCTTTGGCTTTGAGGAGAGATTCTCCTCCGCTTCCCCAAAGTCATCTTCTTCCCTTTAGATTCAAGAGGGTTGCAGAGGTAGGAGAGATGAAGTCATCAGCTTGAACACTGACAGAGTAAGCCCTGTGGAGACTCGGCTTACCCACTTGCAGGGATTCCCCCTCTTAGAAGGCGGGGAACATGGTGCTATTTGTGCTCAGCTTTGGGTTTCAGTCATCATTCCTGGACAACAGGAGAACCCCCCTTGATATCTTATTGCCACTGATTTAACTCATGGCTAAGGCTAGCAAGGGGAAAGAAGTATGTCTCAGCAGAGAAGACGCAGGGCAGGAAGTAGGAGGGTAGGGCTCTGGTGGTCACCAGCTATTTGATCAGTAGCAATTCACTATCAGTGTCCTCTTCTGTTAAATAATGGGCTGAACCAGTGTCTCTTCCAGCACTTGTGTTACTATCATTGCAGGAGAAGGGTAGAAAGGGAAGAAGGTCATGGGACCCTTTCTCACTGAGACATGGAATTTTAAGAGTCAGAAGTAGTATTTTCACTTCCAGTAACCCCTCTTCCCTGCTAAGAGGTCACCATTGCACTTCCTCAAATCATTCTTCTCCTGTGCATCCAGGAAAGGAAGACAGGGAGGGGTTAGGTCCATGGAGAGAGATCAGAGGGATGATTTCCCTGGGAAAGGGGGGCAGCCTCTGATATCTCAGAAGGGCTACAAATTCTAGCCCATCTACAGAGCTGACCACCTACTGTGTGGTAGACTTTTCCCTTGTATTCTATGCAGTTGGCAAATAGTTTACAGACTATCTGTTAACTAACACCACTGTCTTTTGAGATGGTATTACCCCATTTTTCAGGCAAGGAAACTGAAATATGTTTAACTCAAATAAAGAGCATATTATTTGGGTTCTTAGTCATATTTTTTCACCTCTTAATAATTTTGTCTCCTCTTCCACCCTCTAATAAAGAAACCAGTTGCTATTCAATTAATAATCTATGTTTCAACTTACAGCAACTTAGCACCATGGGCCTAGGGAGGCATCCAGTATATATATCACAATGGGGACTTGGACTATAGCTGTCTGACTTCAAGAACTGTGCTATTTCATATCATGGCATTGCCTTGGCATTGTCTATCTGTCAGCAGAGGACAAAGCTGGTCATGGCTCCTGCTTATGAACTGAATGTTTATTCCCACAAAAATCATATGTTGAAATCCTAGCCCCCTCAAAATGATGGAGCACTTGGGAGGTCATTAGGCCATGAGGGAAGGAGCTCTCATGCATGGGATGAGTACCCTTATAAAAGAGGTCCAAGAGAGGTCCCTTGCCCTTCCTGCCATATTAGGACCCAGCAAGAAGGTGCTGTCTATGAACCAGAAAGTGAACCAGGAAGTGAACCACCATCAAATCTGCTACTGCCTTGGACTTGAACTTCCCAGTCTTCAGAACTGTGAGAAATACATTTCTGTTGTTCATAAGCCACCCAGTCTGTAGTATTCTGTTACAGCAGCCCAAAAGCACCAAGACCATTCCTGAGGGCTCATGTGACCTTAGGTAACAGGTCTGGCCTTCAGCCAGCAGCTGCTAGGATTTCTCCAAATACATATTTTTAAAGACCAGTTTCCATTCTGATTGGTGGGTATCTGTGCTATGGCAATCACTAAATGTTGTCAGTGTAATCCCTGGCCCTACCATCTGTACCAAGGTCTTCCCAGCAGGTTAATGTATGAAATAAGCTTTGTTGTACACACAGGACTGTACTAGGCCCTTATCTGGAGATTGGGAAGTCCCAGATCAAGGCAGCAACATATCTGGCTTCTGGTGAGAGCTCACTTCTCATAGAGGGTGACTTGTGAGTGCCTCCTCACATGATAGGTGGGGCAGACAGGTTCCCTGGGGCCTCTTGTATAGGGGCCCCAATCCCATTCATGAGGACTCCACTTTCAAAGGCTCATCTCTTAATACTATACCATTAAAGATTAGGTTTCAACATGTACATTTTGGAAAGACACAGAAATACAGGCCATAGAAGATGGGAAGCTGATCTGAAACAAGTGCCTCAGTGTCACATGAAACCTCCCTAACTCATTTCCATTTCTTTAAAATAAATAAACAGAAAACAAAAGTCTTTCTTTCCCCTGAGGGCTTGCAACAGACTAGATATTTTTTATATATTTCATCTCAGTTAATCAGCAATATTAACTCAGCATGGATTAAATGTACAATAAAGTGGAAGAATGAGAGGGTTGGGAAAACTAGGGTGTGGTTTCTGCTGTCAAGGATTACGCAGTCCTAATGATTCAGAACTGGATGTGTCTTGCAGAGGTGAGAAAAGGCCTGGCTTTAGATTCACACAGACCTGTGCTAGACTCTCAGCCTTGCCACTCACAATATGAGCTTGGGCACGCCACAGCTTCTTTGAGCCTCAGCCACGTCATCTATAAGAAAATAGAAAAAGATCTGAGATCTACCTTAGAGGACTCTGGAGGGTCCAGTAAAATAAGAATGTTAAAGAACCAGCACAGCACCCCACACACAATTGGGTGCTCCATGGTTATCAGCTGAGTTGGGCTTCTTTTTCTTTTTTTTTCCATAGGCATTTCTTTCATCTGATGGGACTTTTATTTCATCCATGGTAACTAGTTTTTTTTCTTTTTTAGTTTGATCTCACTCTGTTGCCCAAGCTGGAGTGCAGTGGCACAATCACAGCTCACAGCAGCCTCAATCTCCTGGGCTCAGGTGATCCTTCCACTTCAGCCTCCCAAGTAGTTGGGACTCAAAGTGTGCATCACAATGCCTAACTATTTTTTAAAATTTCTGTTGTAGAGACAGGGTCTCACTCTGTCGCCCAAGTTGATGATGTTAAACTCATGTGCTCAAGCAGTCTTCCTGCGTCAGCCTCCCAAAGTGCTGAAATTATAGGCATGAGCCATCATGCTTGGCCAAAATATTTTATTTTTTAATAGCCCTTTACTCTGTATGTTTTTAAAATAGACTTTATTTTAGAACCGTTTTAGATTAACACAAATGTTGGAAAGACAACACAGAGTTTCCATTTACCCCTACACTCCATTCCTCTATTATTAAAATCTTATAGTCCATTAGTCATAACTAATGAACCAATACTGAAACATTATTATTAGCCAAAGTCCACAGTTTATGCAGATTTTATTAGTTTTCACTTAATGTCCTGGTTTTTCTGATTTTATCCCATTTAGGATACCCTATTACAGTGAGTCATCATGTCTTCTTAGGCTCTTCTTGGATGTGACAATTTTTCAGACTTTTCTTGTTTTTGATGATCTTGACAGTTTTAAGGAACAGCAGTCTGGTATTTTGTAGAACGCTTCTCAGTTGAGATTTGTCTTATGTTTTTCTCATGATCAGACTGAGGATGTGTGTTTAGAGGAGGGAGATCACTGAACTGTAGGTCTGTTATCATCACAGCACATTAATCAGCATGACTTATCCCTGTGGATGTTGACCTTGACCACTGGCTGAAGGAGTGTTTGTAAGGTTTCTCCACCATGAAGTTACTTGTTTTCCTGCCATCTCATTAGCTGTTCTTTAAAGTATCTTTCCCATTTGCCATAGACAGGACTTGCCCAAATGAAACTAACAGCAAATATCATAAAGTAAACGATAAGAAGCCAATAAACTCAAGGAGGAAGAGATCAACAGAGTTAGTGGGGTCAAATCAACAAGCCATGGGAAAAGACGCCTTAAACTGGGATCTTTATGGTGCAATCACTAGTGTTGGAATAGAAATCAAGGAATGGGAAAAAATGTCTCAAGTGAGGGTAATGGCAAGCACAAAGGCAGGGAGCACAGATGAGCATGTGCATCTTGGATCAGCACATGGCTGGCACCGCCCTGCTGTGGGTGGATGGTCAGGGCATGGCCAGGGCTGGATGAGGACACAACATACTTCAGAAAAACAGACAAGCATCTTCTTAAGGATTCTTTGAGCTTAGTCATTCCACAAGGGAGGAGACGTAAAAATAGATTCACTATGCAGGGGAACAAAGGGAGCTCTAGAACTAAGCCCCTCCGCCCACCTTCACAAGAGGTTCTAGCCCAGACCCTCCACGCAAATTCCAGCCCTACCACAAAGCCACAGGAGGCTTTGTGTGCCAAGATCTTATAGCAGAAAGACAGGTGACGAGGTCTAGTCCCCATGCACCCAGCCACATGACTCCTATTTTTGTAGTTACACAGGTCTGGGCCCATGCTTAGTATGTCCCATGGGTTTATAGGCATGTTTGCACATGGGAGCAAGTCAACCTCCATTGTCAGCACACAATTGCACATGAGCCTATGCCTGTGAGTACATGTGCATTGCATAAGCCGCAGTCTATTAAAGCTGATAACCCAACCCTGAAGACCCCCACAGTTAGCCACAGGGGTTCTTGGCACCCACCCTTCTCTGCCAGCTCAGCCCCCGCTGCTGGAGCAGACGAGCCTATTCATCTTTTTTCCCTGCATCTTCACCTCCATCAGCTGCTTGGCTACCCCCGGACGGGCCAAGCTTGGGGATTGGACTACAGCACAGGCTTTCTCCAGGGAAGTTGCAGAGGAGAACGCCAGTAAATACTTAATCTCTGACTGGCTGAAAGTGCTGATAACCAGTTTATGGGGAGAAAATGTGCTGCTTGTAGTCGCTGGGAACTGAGTTTCTAGTTCATTTCCATTTGCGTGGGAGGGGAACACAGGGACCGCTGGAGGGTGAGAGATGTTGGTTTTATAAAATGAAAACCTGTTTGTTTTTCCTTTGTCCTGTGGTCCAGAAAGACAGAGTCTTGTCTCCAAGGAGAAGGGTTTGGGTGGCCCCTGGCAGACCCTGACTGTAGGACAGAGGAGGAAGAAGTGAGATGCCAGAACTGAAGTCTCCCCACTGTGCACTTGAATGGGACGGCCCAAAATAGAAGGGGCCAGCTGGAACCAGGAACAGTCAAGATTTGGAGTAACAGAGGGCTGAATTTGATCCTAGCTCTACCGCTTGTTACCTTGGAGATCCTGGGCATCTTAAATAAGTTCTCTATACCTTGGGGTCTTTAGTACCTGGTAGATTGTACAACAGAATGGTAAAGAGTATCAGCGCTAGAGATACCTGTATGAGTTTAATTACACGCTCTGCCTCTTTCCAGACTGGTGGTCTAAGGAAAGTTGCACCTCCTTTGTGTGCTTCTGTTTTGTCATTGGAAAATGTCTGGTGCAAAATAATTGCTCAATAAATGCTACTTATTTATTATATATAAAATAATTAATTGCAACCCTGCAGTGAAAAGCAACTTTAAGAAGAAAAAGTTGGCAACTGTTTACCCACGGAACATGAGTCTTCCAGGGATCACCTTCCATTTGGAAAGCAGGGTCTACAATAAGGTGGTTGACTTAAATGACCTCATAAAGTCACTCAGTTTGTCCATGTGTTTAAACATGGCCACTACTTATTGACGGAATTGTTCTAGACACATTCTTTAATAGCCACAACCATCCTGTCAGGTTGATATGCACTGAGCTTTGAGAGATATTGACTCTCACCTTCTGGATACTGACCAGTTAGAAGTAGAGCCAAGGCAGATAGGAGTGTCAGCTTTATTAATGGTCAGCCTGTGTTGAACTTGGACCTGTGACCAAAATGGGACCTCTTATTAGTTTTTCCTACCCAGAAAAAGTAGTTCTTCCTAGCAAACTTGTCCTTAGCCAGCCCCCTATATTCCCACAGCAGCAAGAAGAGCGTCCCCAGAACTATGCAACCAGGAAGACCCTAGGCAGGGGACCAGGTAGCTCATTACTTGGGAGCAAGGGTCAAAAATGCGAAGGGGTTCCTCTTCTGAGAAAGCTGGACTCAAAAGGGGGAGGCTTGTCACCCACAAGCAGGTATCTTTATTGCAATCTTTCTAATTGGGAAACAGTAAGCGTAAACAGAAAAATCAAGGGCGTATTTCCATCTGGGGAAAACATGCAAACCGGAAGTCAATGTCTGTCTTAAAAGCATGGATAGGCTGTGTCGAAGGTGGGGAGAACAGAACTCAGAGAGGTCAAGGGACTTGTCTAGGATGTTGTCACTAGCAAAGCTTGTGCTAAAATGCAGCTGCCTGGCCATGAGTACCCTGCCCATCTCATTATCCACTGAACATCCTAGATCATGCAACAGGGTCTGTGTGCTGGTCTGTGCTCTTTCTGTGGGTCCCAGGCTGCTGGACAGAAAGGCCTAAGTCCATCCCACCCAGGTCTGCTGGCTGCTTGGCCTTTTCACTAGACCGCAGTGCTTCTCTGCACACCATGCTGTCAGGAGCCAACACTGTGGACAGTGATGACTAACACTCTAATGAGGGATACAGCTAGCAAGTGCTAGAGGCCTTTAAAAATAGCCTAGAAAGCCCTGGGCACACTCAGAAAGGGCAGAGTGACACTCTGAGTATCTCAAAGAGGGAGTCACAAGGAAGGCAAATGCTGAGGCTGAGTGATCCTTTCCACCCCACAAGGCTGCGGGAGCTTCCGGGACCACAGTGTATAGTACAAGGCCACAGAAAGGCCCTCTGCCTACATTTGGGTGACAAGTAGTCATTGGATGGAAAGTGTTGCCCAGATAGGGGCCTTTCTGGATGAATAGGTACAATGAAGAGACTGACACTGCTAGTGACCACACCTCGAGAAGGAAATCCCACTGATGTGAGACCAGAGAGCTACATGATGGCAAAAGAGGAAGGGAGGGCAGAGTGGGAGCAGAAAACTGAGGAATCAAAGCCGTGAGTAAAGAGATCAGCCTTTATATCAATCCCTTCCCTAGTCAGGGGCACTCGGGGCCATTCTGGACATCAGACAATTCCAGCTGACACTAGGATTCTCCCTCAGAGCCATGGGTACCCTGTCATTCAGGTGCTCAGAGTTGAGATTCCAGATCTGAGAATAGAAGCCAAGTGTCATACATACAAGGGACTCAGAAACAAGGAGGTGGGTCTAAAGCAGTGACTGGTGAAAGAGCCAGGGAGAAGGGAATGGAAGCGTGTTCTGGGAAAACAGATAAAGCAAAACAATTTTTTTGTTGTGTAAGACTCTCCCAGCACTGCAGCCTTGGGCCCCACATTGAAAGAACCAAAATGCCCTAACTGATTTTAAAACTATTTCTAGGGCAACAGTGGTATATCCATTGTCAATAGTTGAATCCATGAGAACTCTCGTAGTCCAATTGCCACATGCCACTCAGTGGGTTCAATACCATGGTCAAAGATAGAGCCCTGGAGCTGACGATTTTCCTATGGACATAGACCAGTGTGTGGGGAATGTGCTAGCATCAGCTAATTGCACTTTGGGTTTTTGTTATTGTTTTTTTTTTTAAAAAGAGGTCTTGCTACATTGTCCAGGCTGGAGTGTAGTAGCACAATTACAGGTCTCTGCAGTCTCCACCTTCTGGGCTCAAGAGATCCTCCTGCCTCCACCTCCAGAGTAGCCGGGACTACAGGCACATCCCATCATGCCCAACCTAACTGCACTTTGATGCCAACTGTCTCTCCACACTCATACCTTTCAGCCTTCCCCATCCCTCCTGACCTCGAACACATAACTCTTGCAGATGGAAACGCTGTTCTTGCTTTTCCTGTGACTGAGGGCCTTCACTGAAGCTGCTGTTCACCATACTGAAGGCATCAGCCTCACTTTTTGAGAAAAGACACCTAAAATCTGATATTCCTCCTTATCCCTGCCTCTTGCATTCTTGTGATTTTACAGGTGAGAAATTTTCTCTGAGTTCTGTGTAAACAGACTTCTGATTAAACTGAAGAAGTTAGGCAATGAGCACCAATACAAAGATTTTCATATTTTTATTATAAATAGCCCAAATATTTGGTCCCATTTCCAGTTTAAATGGGTAAACCATAATATTGATGGTTTGCAACAGATGCAAGATGAATTGAGCTTCTCTACCAGCTAGCTGAACCACTTTTAATGGGGAATATATCGAAGCTATAAATTCCTGCAGACAGGATTGCTATGCAATAGCATAATATATCTTCTATTCAATCTTTTATACATTATGTTTTGTCCTGCATTCCGGTGGATATATTTATGGATCTGAAGCCTTTTTTTGTGAAGAAGCACGAAGCACCTCCTCTTCCCCTTCTCTGAACGTTTCCGTGGCCTCTGGAAATAGTCCTCGCTGCTTCTTCTATTAAAGAACTGGAGTGTGACCCCTTTGTCCCCACGAATGAGTTCTCTCTCTGGGAATGAGACTTTGTGACCCCCAGTCCTTTCTGGGATCTGAGTGCCCACTGGGAGGCAGAGATGCCAGGAAGAATGAATGAAAACTTCTAAGTAGAAGAGCTGACTCCCGGCCCTCTTACCTGGCATAGCAGTTGGTGACCTCTCGCTCTGACATTTTTACATCACAGGTAGAGGAGGCAAAAATGCTGCTACCTATCTACTTTTTTTTAGTGTCTGATTTCTCCCACCAGACAGATCAAGACCCGGTAGCAGTTCCTGTAAACTAAGTCTCTTGGTCACTACCCTCACCTCTGGGAGCCTGATGGGATCAAAAGTAGCAGACAGCATAGTCAGAGGGAACAGCAGCTGATGCAGGCCAGCATCTTTGAGACAGCTTGACCCAGGTCTGTCTCCGGGCTTTGTCACTTCCCAGCTGTGTGACATGGGCATTATCTAAAACTCCAGTTCCCTCATCCAAAAAACAAAGGTAGTAGTCCTTCCAGTGGAGTGCTGGTAAATATTTCATGGCCCTATTGTTTTTATGGTAATCTATTTAATTGTAAATTTATACGATTTTATTTTTAGTAGCAGCTCTGTTTAACAACTGGCTCACTAGATTTTGCAATATTTAACAGTCAGCTCTCCGGAGCTGGCCTCAGCCTACCCATGCATGCCAGAGTGGGGTGATGACAGCTCAGTCACCGGGGGCTCACATACCTGCAAAGAGGGATCCTTTATTACTGACTTTAGTCAACCTTAATGGGAATAAGAGTGAGGAGAAAAGGGAGAGAGGAAGAGGGGAAAGTGAGTACTGAGAGGTGACTCAGGCCATCTTCAGCATGAAAGGAAGCCTGATGAAGGAAGACCAGTGACCACCTCATCTGTTTGGGGGTCAGAGCATCACCAAGGAGCTTCCTCACTTGATTTTTATAACTGCATTGGGAATTTTCCAAATGGCACATGCTGCTACTGTCAAACGCAAGTGTGAGAAATGTGTCCAATGCTAAACTGAAGAGGTTTTTGCACAACTCATCATTCCCTGATCCACTGTTCTCTTCTCTCCCCATAAAACAACAGGAGTTGGCTGTGAGCAGATCTGCACAACCAGCTTTATTTCTACCGAGGTAGACCCCAAGTGATTACAGGCTGGATGACAAGGATAAATGAATGAAGCTTTTCTCCTCTGGTAAAGTGTGCCTAATATTAACACCTACTGCATAGGTTGTTGTGAGGATTAATTGAGATAATCCGTGTAAAGTGATTAGCCCAATGAATGTTGGCTGTCACTGTTGTTCTTCTCGTTAGGCCTGAGGAAACCTAATCTAATGGTGTAGGTGTTTGGCAACTGTTTAGAAACAGTGATTAAGTGTCTGACAAGCTTTAGTCTCTCCTGTGTTGCAAACCTAAGAGGCTCCACCCTCCCCTCTTTCAGAACTTGGTATTTTTTCTGCTGTATTTGCTAATAGAATAAAAGTGCCCTGACCTAGAGATTTAAAGAGCCATGTGTTTCCAACATGGCATCAATAAAAGAGGCATTCTGAGCCTGGATAGCTCACACCACCGTACAGTCAACCAATTCCAAAAGATTTCAGCTTCTAGAGATTGAAATCAGAGATAACTATTGTCTGCCCCTTCTCCTCTTCCTCTCTTTATTCTCCTCTTTCCCCTCTTCTTCCCTTCTTCCTCCGCACAAAGACTAAGAAAAAGAACACAGGCTCTGAAGACAGAGCCCCGGGTCTGACAGCAACTCAGCTGCTTGTTGACCTGGAGTGACCGAGAAACCACCTCAGCAGTCGGAGACTCAGCGTTCTCAATTGTAAAATAGGAACAATAATTCCTAACTCAGAGAGATGGCGTGAGAAGTATTCAAAATGCCGTGTAAACTGAAGCTTCTACACCTGGGTTAGTGGTTATTGCTGTTGGTGTAGTAACGTGTGGCTTGCAAAGATTTTGTATCTCACTTCAAGGTACAGCCCTAAAGTAGGGACAGAAAATGGAATGGTGGTTTTTTTGCTGTTTTTGTTTTTTTGTTTTTTTTGAGTTGGAGTCTTACTCTGTCACCCAGACTGGAGTGCAGTGGCCGCTCCTGGCCACCGCAGCCTTGACCTGCTGGGCTCCGGCGATCCTTCCACCTCAGCCTTCCAAGTAGCTGGAACTACAGCCGCGCGCTACCACGCCCGGCTAATTTTTTTAATTTATTATTTATTTTATTTTTTTTAATTATTTAATTATAAATTTATAATTATAATTATAATTATAATATATATTATATTATATATAATTATATATATTTATATATATTTATATATATAAATAATATATATATTAATTATATATATATATAATATAATATAAAATTATAATTATAATAATATTTAATTATAAAATTATTTTTAATTTATTATTTATTATTAATTATTTTAATAATAATTATTATTATTATTATTATATAATTTAATTTAATTTAATTTAATTTATTTAACTCTCCAAGTTGCCCAGGTGGGTCTTGAACCCACGGGCTCAGGCAATTCACTCACCTCAGCCTCCCAAAGCACGGGATTACAGGCTGAGCCACCGAGCCCAACTGGAATGGTGATTTTTAAGGGACTGAATGGAACAGGAGGGCTGGAGTGGGAACTTACCTCTGGACTGAAGCAGGAAGTCCTTGAGAACAAAAGCTTGGATCCGAACTAAGAGCTTGGACTTCACGGTGCAGCTGATAGGATATGTGGGAGCTTTGGGCATAGCAATGACAAGTGATTAAAGAGGCAAAATTTGTTGATTTGCTCTCCTGTCTCCATTCCTTCAGGTAGAGAGAGCCAGTCCTTAAGGCTTCACATTCAGCTTCACTCTCTCACCCATGCAGATGTAACAGGACATTGGAAGGAACTTTTCCTGGTACCCCAGAATTAGCCACTAAGACCCCCATGTGACAGCAAAAAGTCATTGAGAATACCATATTCTAAAGAGAGATCCATAGAGAAACAAATACCGCATGTCTTCACTCACAGGTGGGAGTTAAATAATGTATACACATAGACAGAGTATAGACATTGAGGACTCAGAAGGGTGGAGGATGGGAGGGAATGGATGATGAGAAATCACTTAATGAATACAATGTGTATTATTCAGGCAATGGATATCCTAAAAGCCCTGACCTGACCACTTCACAATCTATGTATTCAACAGAATTGCACTTGTACTCCAATAAATACATACGCATGAAACAAGCAAGCACACAATAAATAAATATAAAAGAGAGCTTCCAATGGGTTGAACCGGACCATACTCCTACCCAGCAGGCTCCATTGCCACCAGCCACTACCAGCTTTCCAAGTCTCTTCTCTTTCCCCAGTCTGTGTTTGATGATATAGCTGGAGGGAGGATACGTTTGGAGTCCTGCATTACCAGCTTAGTGAGGTTGTAGCAGCCTTGTTCTCCCTTCCGGTAAGGATTTGGGGGCCAAAGAGAGACCAGCTCTGTCTGCAGATGTAGTGCCTGCTATTGAGACTGCATAAAACAGATGTTTTGAGCAGCACTGTGGGATGCTAGCCTACCTACATCCTACCCAGTTCTGCTACCACCCCAGCTATGTAACCTTAGCCAACTTTCATAGCCTGTCTTTACTCCAATTTTCCATCTGTAAAACTGAGACAATATTAGATACCTCATATGGTTGGACAGTTGTCTGCTGCTATACATTGAACGTTGAAACCTTAATCCCCAATATGATGGCAATTAGAGATGCGGTCTTTGGGGGGGTAATCTGGGTTAGACGAGGTCATGAGGGTGGAGCCCTCATGATGGGATTGTGCCTTTATTAGAGGAGACACTTGAGAGGCCTCAAGTGTGTTCTCTCTCTCTCTCTCTCTCTCTCTCTCTCTCTCTCTCTCTCTCTCTCATTCTCTGCCACCAATCAATCAGGAACCCAACCATGTTGGCACTATGATCTCAGATTTCTAGCCTCCAGAATTGTGAGAAAATAAATTTCTATTTTCAAGCCATCTTGCCAATGGTATTTTGTTATGGCAGCCTGAGCAGACTAAGACACATGTACAAACATTTAGAGCAGAGCCTGGCACGGTAAGGGCCATGTAAATGTGTGCTATGGCTATTATCATTGCATTCCCAGGATGGATGTTAATTTCCACAGGGTTCTTATTAAACTGCTCCATCCCTACATGAGCAGAAGAAAAGATATTTGTATGGAAGAGAGTAGAGCCAAGAGAGTAGCAATGGGATAGCTCACACACCAATACTTGTTATGTCCAGGAAGGAGCAGCTTCTGTGAACTAAGTGATGCCCTGAAAGATACCACCTTGCCGTTGTACAATTCCATAAAATAGCCACTACGTGAGAGGACCCAACATCAGGAAGCCATGGAAGGACTCCAGTACAGGGAACTGAAGTGAGGAGCAAGAGGAACCACTCAGAACCCCCAAGAAGCACTTGTGCTCCAAAAGAGAGTAGTACTTGGACACCTGTCAGAGAGGACGCAGGATTGCCAAGCAGCCACAGCCAACAGCAGGCCCAGTTAAGGAAGAAAGCATTTGCTTCTTCCACTGTCCACCATGTCCTCACATTTCAACCTGGAGGAGTTAAAAGAAAAGAGTCAAAGGAAGAAGAAATTAAAAATCAGAGTAAGTGCCCGCCGCACCCAGACCCACCCTGCAATTTCCCACAGGAAAAGCCTGGTTTGAGGGTAAGGAAAAGAAGTGAAGCTGAACTTGAATATAAAACTGGAAATTTAACTACAGCCACTGGAGTTTGGCTTTGATTTCACTTTATTGCTTCTTTTAATCGGCAGTACAATCACATGATATAACAGGTATGGACCACATGGCAGCCTGATGGACGTGAAGGACTTCCATTTGGGTGTGGGGACAGGAAGGGCCCTGGTGCATCCCAGGATCCCTATGCACAGGAAACAAAGGCTGTTCCCAGGTGTGGCCTTTCCCCTTATTGGACTGACTGACTGCATCTTGCAAAGCAGGGGCCCTGACATTAGGCCCATCCAGACAGGGGCTAGGTGCTGACAGTGTGATATGCAGATCTTTTAAATCAGCAGACCCAGAAAGGGAAAAATCACCTTGGTAGGGAAGCAGGAGTCCCTCAGTCAATGAGAGAGTGAACTTCCTATCGCAGCCTTTCAAATTCTTTCCCAAACACGCCCTGCTGAGTTTTCTCCTTCACATGTGCCCCTAGACACAGTGTCCCCTGCTCAGAGATCCCAGGTAGTGGTCAGATGAAAGGTGGAGGTAGCTCCTCGCTGCAGGGAAAACCTACTCTCCATGGGTCAGGGCAACCCGGCTCCCTATATTCCCCTGCTTGCATCTGCCCCCTTCAGAATGTACCCACACCACAGTAAAAACCTATTCCATCCTGATCCCTCTGTTTCCCTTCCTCCATGCCCCATCTCCTTTGTCCCAGTCCTTCAACTTTCATTAGGTAGAGGTGTCCTCCAAGGCCAGATCTGAGAAGCTCTCTTCCTGGTCTACAAGAGTCCCTAAGGAAATAAGAAGGCATGATGTAAGCTGAGGTGAGCAAAATTTTAGACATGAAGTCATCAGGTGGTTCTTACCAGGGTGCTTTTGGAAATTGATTGGTGTGTCTTTAGCTTTCATAGCTGAGGACTGCAACTGAGCTACAGGCATTTAGAGGGCATGGCCAGGAATGACAGATGCTCTTCAATGAGGGGACAGTCCCACAAAACAGAGTATTACCCAGACCTTGTATGACGTTCTAAAATCATGCAGACATTTATGTAGGATCGATAATACATCTACAAAAATAGGCACTTCCTCAGTTTTTCCACTGGGACAAGCTATACTTTGTCTTAAATTGCTATTTCTATCTTACTTAAGGTCATTCTGTGCTATTTCGTATCCTATGCAAAGGTCTGTTCATTCTTATCCTAATGGTGGCTTTCATTTTAGCATCCACACATGCCTGTGCTCTTTCATTTTCATTTCCTTTTGCACAAAATTTCCTCCAATCAGTTCTTAAATCCAAACTTAACTCAATCTAAGTAAAAGTCAGCATCTGGCTACTTCATGGGACTAATAGCATGGTCATTGCCTAGCATTTATATATAGAAATAAGTACCATTTTCCATGTTTTTTTTTGAATTCCAAGAGTACAAAATGTGAAAGTGTCTCTCTATTCCAGTTGCTCAGTTTTCTTCCCCAAAAGCACCTACTGATAGCTGTTTCTTGTGTGTCTTTCTAGAAATACCATGCATGTGCAAGCAGATGGAGCAGTAAGTGAATAGATTGCTAGATAGATAAGGTAAGTAGGGAGTAGGTAGGTGGATAGATAGATGATTGAGAGAGAAAGGGAGGGAGAGAGAGAGAGAGACATTGAGAGAGTCAGAGAAAGAGACAGACAGAGATATTCTTTATCTTTTTTTTTTTTACATAACTGGTTGCATACTGTGCTCACTGTGTTGAAATATTTCATGGAGATACTCCCATATCAGTACCAGAAAGCTTCTGCATTCCTCTGAATGGAAATGCAGTGAACCTGAATGAAGAATCAAAAACCAAGCCCCTGTTGATGGACATTTGAATTGAGTTACCCATAATCTTTCCTTGTAACATGCAACGTGATGTTAAATAACCTGAAGCAAACAACATTGTGCACTTGCCGGATAAAATCCTAGAGGGGGAATCTGTAAGTGAAAAGATGTGTGCATTTAGTTTTGATAAAGGGTGTATAAATCACATTCCCACCAGCAATAGCTGGGAAACCCCGTTACTCAAAGGCTGCTTAATACATTGCACCCTCAAACTTTTTGATTTTTGTCAATATGGGAGGTATCCTATCACATCTCTAATTTGGTTTTCTCTCATCATGTGTAAGAGTCAGCATAATTTAATATTCAAGAATCAATTACTTTTACTTGTATACAAAGTATTCATTTTCCTCATATTTGACTTGGACTAGTATGATTTTTTTTCATATTAGTGTTTAGGCACACATTACATATGTGATGTGTTACAAATATTTTCTTCTCTCATCATTTTTTAAATCTATTGTATTTTTCATGAAGAAATTTGCTACATCTATATAGCCCAATTTTCTAGTCTTTTTTTTTTTCCTCCTAAGGCTACTAGTTTTGTGTCAACCTCTAAAAGACATTTCCCGCTCTGAGACAATTAGCAACAAGAGAAAATGTTCATGAATTTTTTCTCTTTTTTTGCTACCTCTTTGGTTTATAGGAATTTATCTTGAAGTAATTTAGAAATCAGACTTAATTGTTTTCTGGATAACTACATAGTTGTTCCAACGCTATTTACAGAAGAATTTACTTTATACCATTTATTCAAATGTACTCATAGCAAAAAAAGAAAGAGGCAGATAGCGTAGCAATTAAGAACATAAACTCTGCAGACTGATTGCAAGGGTTTAAATGTCAGGTTAGAACGCAGAGTAAACTTCTTGTGTGCTGGTTATCGTTATCGTTATTGTTGTTGTTATGCGTGCATCCTCCCCCATGCATTTGGTGCTAATGTCAGACATTCTACTCTAGTACCACTGATCTTTCTAGCCATAGGTCAATACCACACCCTTCTAATTACTGTAATTTTGCAAAGTGTTTGCATTTTATGTCGAACACTTTTACTATTATAACCAGTGACTTTCTTCCATTATATGCTCTAACTGGTTATTTGAATATATGAAGGCTTTTGGCATCTGAATATTGTTTTCTACTGTCCTCTTTATCAAATCTCTTATAGTTTATAACTGTTTTAAGTTGATTCACTTGGCCTTTTCAGATATTAATTCATGCAATCTGTGATTACTAATAGCTTTACATCCTTCTTTCCAATGTTTGTATCACTTATTTCTTTCTCTTATTTAATTACATCGGCAAATACCTCCAGTGGTGGATATTTTATCTTGTTCCTGTCTTTAATGTGGATTTTTTAAATGATGCAGCATTATGTGTAATCCTGGCTTGAGGATAACGATAGATATATTCTATCAAAGTAAGTAAATATCTGCCTATTCTACTATGTTAACACTTTTATCATGAAGTTTGCATTTTATCCTAAATGCTTTTTCATAGTATTTTTATTTCTACCTATAAATGTTGCAAGTTATATTCATTACTGCATTGTATAACTGAGTATTAAATGTCTACTATACACTAGGTACTTTTCTATGACCTAGAATTTCAAGGATAAATGCATAAAATTGTTCTGTACCCACATGAAACTTACTTTCTACCCAGGGAGACTTTTAATGTTCACACAAAGAGATGTATAATATGATGCCAAGTATTAGCTCAGTGCAATTATAGTAACAGACACTTAGCATTGTATTATCTCTGCATTCTTAGATGGAATAGGTTTTTATGATCAAAAATGCCACAAATCTTTTGGATTTTCTGAAAATATCATTAAGGGACCAGAAAGGGACTTTTTCCAAACATCCTTAAAGACAATGATTGAAAAAAAAATCACTTGTATGCCCCGTAAGGTAAGACAATTCAATAAAATGACTAAACAGAATTTTTGTCACAGCATTCTATTAGAAATACTGAAAAAAATCAGAAGCAGAATGTGATCAAGTGGTTGTTTCAAAAAGCATAGTTTATATGAAAACAAAGACAACATGGAGTCATTTGGTGAGAAATGGTTAGAAAAGACAGAATGTGGATGTACATTCTCCAGACTCTCTGCCCCATCCCCTTTCAGAGGCATCACTCACATGCTCAAAACCTGCCTCCTATTCTCTCATTAGCAAAAATCTTTGTCATCCACCAGGCAGAAAGTTGCCTCTGCTGAGAAGCCTGTACTAACTGCCTCTGCGTTAGTCCCGCTCACCTGTTGAGTCCCCAAGGTCCACATGCTTCAAACTCTCTCTACATCCATCACCATATACTAATGCTTTAATCCAGATGTCTGTGATAGGCTACAATATTATGGCACACAATATGTTAACACCTCCCTGTACTTACACTCTGGTGTTGGCCTCTCCTCTCCTGACTGTGGACTTGGCTTTGACAAACCCGTAGAACTTACTTTGACAAATGTATAGAACACAATTGCTATGCAGGCAGAGGCCTAAAAAGTGTCTGTAGGTTGGGGGTTGTATTGTCTTTTTGTTCTGTAGAACCTCGAGATGATCACATGAAGAGTCCTGCTTCCCAGAGGAAGAAAAGACCATGTGGCTCCAAGACAAGCCACCTGTCTGAGATCCCACCTGACCCTTGCTACTGCCTTCCCTGCAAGTGAGGCCATCCTTGGCCACTCAGTTACAGCCAAGCTGCCAGCTGACCACAGACATCAGCCAAGCTAACCCAGACTGGTAGAACCACCTAGTTGACTCACAGAATTGTGAGAAATAAAAAATATTTGTTATGTTAGGCTACAAAAGTTTGGGGTGTTTTATTGCATAGCAAAAGTTGACTGATGTAATACCTGCCCCTTTTTTTCAATTGTGAACACTTCAAAGGCCAAGATCATGCCTTATTCACTGAATATATATATATTTGAGACAGGGTCTCACTTTGTCATGCTGGCTGGAATACAGCCATGATTTTGGCTAGCTGAAACCTTCTGGGCTCAGGCAATTCTTCCTTCTGTCTCAGCCTTCTGTGTGCTACAATGTCCAGCTAATTTTCTGATGTATTTTTTTTATTAATTTATTTATTCATTCATTCATTCATTTTTACAGAGATGAGGTCTCACCACGTTGCCCAGGCTGGTCTTGAACTCGGGCTCAAGCATTTCTCCCTTCTCAGCCTCCCAAAGTTCTGGGACTAGAGATGTGAGCCTTTGCACCTGGCCAATATTTTTTAAATGAAGACTCTAATCTCAGAAGGAGAAATTCTGACTGCTATCTCCCCTGTGCTCAGCAGCCAACCTGCTTTCACCAGCCCAGCCTAGCCCTGTGATTTCATTTTTGTGGCTGCTTTGTTTGAACATCTTCCCCATCAGACTGTAATCTCTATGAAAGCGGGACCTTCTTAGTGTTTGCTCACTGTTGTGTCATTCAGCACTTAGCACAACGATGTGACAGGCCTTTGACAAATATCTGTTAAATAAACGAACGAACACAGTTTGGCATTTGCATCAGCTGGTATTGTGCCATGATGAGAGGGGGCTACGAATCATCTCTCTCTACCACACACAGCCTCACCACCTCTGTGCTCTCTTCATAATATTACCAATGGCCATGTTACCCACAAAAGAGAAATGTTTCAGATGGAGCAAAAAGCAGGTGGTGGGGGACATTCTTAGAAGTCAGGCATGGCTGGATGCCTTCTGCTGGATCTAGTTGGGTCAGTTGCATGCACAATGCACAGTCCTGTCCAGTCGGCACTAATTTAGAAAATCTTCTGGTTGAGGAAAGAGCAGTAGCCAAAGAATCCAGAGACTGGAGACCTGGGCCCTGTTCTGCCCATTTCTACTGACCTAACTTTTCTGGGCTACAAGTTCCTGCCCTGCCAGCTTAATAGACCAGCTCAAGGGAACACAGTAAATCACATGAAATTGTTTCAGACAATAAAAGCTAAAGAGACCACCTTCAACTCATAAACAGCCTGTGTTCCACACAATCATGTTTCAGAAGGTTGTTTGGAAGAGGGTTCGACATTCTTCCATGGAAACCATATTGAAAATGATGGTTAGGTTCCCTGGTTCCCACTCAAAAGCCTATTTAAACAATAATGTAATTTAAATAACTTATATTTGTAAAGGAAAATGGCAGGAAAAATACCATTGCAATACTAGTAATTAAAGCAGGAAAAAAAATAATACCATGGAATAAGGAGTAGTGTTTCTGATTCATCTCAAATGCTGGTGCTAGAAGAAAAGTGGATTTAATTAGAAAAGGAGGAGGTGGTAGAAAGGCTTTGTGGAGATCTAAAGGAACCTTAGGTCACAACATCAGCTGTCCAGATGTGGGCACTGTTTCCTCCAAAATGTAGGGCTGCCCTGTTCTTGGTGCTGCATCCTGGGTGTGTACCTTTTTGCTGTAATTTGGTTGATATTTTGAATCACAAGCAAAATGAGCAGAGGGAGAGAAGAAAGAAGGTGTAAAGAAGAGATGACTAAGCCTGGGAGCATCCAGGCTACATTTTTTATTCTTTTCATGTGCTGTACAAGAAGATTTTTCTATATTCCATTATCCCTCCTCCTCCCCAAACTACAACCTGCAAAAAAAAGAAGTCACTTCACCATTTTATAAATGAAAACACCGAGACTGGACAGGAAGATGACTTTGCCTATGAGTTCAGTGACAGAGCCAGAGCCAGAGTCAGAGGTCAGTCTTAGGGCTGCTTGACTCTAAAGCCCTCCCGCCCCCCCTTTTTTCCCCTGCTCTCTACTTGGCTGTGGGGAAGGAGGACACAGGAAAAGGGAAGCACCGTTTCTATGGAGATGCTGAGAAGGGCATCAGAGGCCTTGTACAAGGTGTCAAGGGGCACCATCCCTCCAGGACACCTTGTTGTCAACAAGAGCAAGAGGCTGAGGAGGCTGCAACCTTGAGTTGGAGGAAGAAAACATGCAGATGACCGTCTGAAACATACAACGTGGTAAAAATCAGGGCTCATGACTCCAGCAAGAGCCAGTACAAATGCCGAGCACCAGTCTCAACCCATTCAGGTTGCTCTAACAAAACACACTAAACTGGGTGTCTTATAAACAACAGGAATTTATTTCTTAGGGTTTTTGGAGGCCAAGAAGTCCAAGATCATGGCACCATCATATTCAGTGTCTGATGAGAGCTTGCTCCTCTGGTTCGTGGATAATGCCCTCTGGCTGCATCCTTACATGAGGCAAATGCACCCCCAGGGCCTCTTTCTAAAGGTACTCATTCCATTCAGAAGGGCTCAGCACCCATGACCCACACCTCCCAAAGGCCCCACCTATTAATACCATTAACCTTGGAGATTAGGATTTCGACATATGAATTTGGGGAGGGCACGAGCATTCAGCCCTAGCAGCACTGTGATGCTAGGATACAGTTCTTACCCTTAAGAAATTGTAGCCTCAAATGAATGATCCACAATGATATTAAATTCATAAAGATGCAGGGAAGAGAATGACCTCAGCACAAAGCATAAAATGCCGAAAGACATGGGTTAATAAAAAAATAAAGCAAAATTAATCACTGAAGAATAAGTGCTGAGTGGAACACGTACCTTGCAAGGAAGACACTTTCTACTCGGGTAAACAACCAGGGAGAGTGCACAAGGAAGAAGAGAAACTTTGCAAATTACCATTTTCTTTCATGTTGATCAACCCAGGGGTTCTCGCTCATAAAATTAAAAGAAATAAAATTAAACTGTAACCAGCTCCCTTGGGCTTCTCGGAAACACTCACGAGGCATGGAGGGGGCTGTGGGATGGAAGCACATTTGACTCCTTCGAGCATATTGCTTTATTTCCACATCTATCTCATGATGACTAAGGTACATGAGTAGCCAGAGGCCAGGCGCAGGGGACCCCCATTTCCTCAGGACCACGCACCTTGACCCCAGGCCCAGCCTCTGAGACAAGGGCTGCTCTCACTTCCTTCTGTGACTGCGTCCCTTCCACACAACCCATCAAGCATGCTCATTGCCCATTTGCTCCGTGTCAATAGCACAAAAGTGCCACTGGGCATGCAGATGTCCCAGGCATGGTGTCTCCCCTCAAGGAATCTATGACCCAGTTGCAGAGAAAAGGCCACCATGGAAAACAACCACAGAACAATTTTAAGACAAATTCTGTGCACTTTCCACTGCACTCTACAACCCGCATCATCTCCCCCCCTTTCCCCCCAGTTTCCTTGGATTTTCATTGAGAGTCCCATATTTTCAAGGTGTTGTGTTAAACTCTGACCTCCTGCGTTCCCATCTGGAAGATAGACTTGGTCTTTTTTTTTAAAAAAGGAGATAACAATTAAACCTACCTACCTTTTAACTTTGTAAGTGACCTGTGTAGGTAAATCATTTATTTGCTTTTGAAAATGATTTATACAATGTAAATATTAGCTGTTATCATTGATGGGTCAAAAGTGATATCAAAGATGGAACAGCGATTGGTCTATTTGCCCATTCCTGGCATTTATGCTTAACACCAAGTTACATAAATTGTTTGGGGGAGAAACCTTTGGTCTAATACTTAGAAAACGAGTATGCGACCCCAACAAGATGCAGGGAAGAGAATGACCTCAGCACAAAGCATAAAATGCCAACAGAGATGGGTTAATAAATAAATAAAGCAAAACTAATCACAGAAGAATAAGTGCTGAGTGGAACACGCATCTTGCAAGGAAGACACTTTCTACTC